>VZRU01000907.1:72013-93886 GCA_013398155.1 Pedionomus torquatus
CCCCCCGAGATAAGGTGTCAGACTGGGACGCCAGAGGGTTTTCCATCTCTCGCCGTTGTGTTCTGGATCATTTGCTGTGACTCTGCGCATACGCTGTCAATTCACCGGCACCTTTACGCAGTCAGTTATAATTCACATTCGCTGTTTTTTAACGAACGTTGGTTCAGCGGAGCGTTTCCCGGGGAGTGTGCGTGGTACAGGGAGCCAGCCCACACCCCGGCAGCCTCCAACACCATCCAAGGCGAGGAATCAAGCTCAGAAACAAATCAAGAATATATTATGTGACAGGCGCTGCCTGCGGTGTGAGACAGAGGGGGACTCTGTGAATGGGAGTCTTGCAAGTCCCCACAGCCACGCAGAGTGAATTCTACTTGTCGATGCAGTGGAAAAATCCCAGGAGGAATCACGGCTCTGCTGAAATTCCCTTAAAATCCAAATACAGTCTCGGTCACTGCTGCACTGAAGCACCTCACCATCTTCGGTTCCTCACCCGAAGGAGTGAGGGGGTTATCTGGGCTGTTGTTATCTGGGCTGCTGTTCCCACCATCCAGATGGAAAATGGGAGCAAACCAGGGTCATGGATTTTGTGGTGAGGAGTGGCCTTTGAGAAACATTCCAGGAGCCCCAGACCATCAGGAGGGGATGAGAGGCAGAAAAGATACAGACAGAGCTAGGGCCAAAAGTGATTCTTCTAGAGACACAGGACCCATGCAAAAAAAGGGAATGCATGGGCTATGTGCATGCTTCAGAGGGTGTTGGGAGCCCAATCCACTTTGTTGGTAGAGAGCGCAATGCAAATTCATAATTACTGTAGATAAACATGTTTGAGTTAATTACTTCTCCCATTTGATGGCTGTGCAAACGTTGCAATGACTAATAGAGACCACTTTCCTTTCTTTTTTTTTGCTGTGAAAGCCAAGGCTACAGCCTGCTCTTGGGAAGGACGTGTCAGGAAAGATAAGGAGCACACAGAAGAGCACAGGTCAGAGTCGAGCAGCTCTGGATCTCACTGGGGGCAAGAGCCTGTGACCGGGAAACTGCACTTGGATTTCAGAACCTTTTACTTTTGTCTCTTTGCCTTGAAATGAAGCTGCTGCTTGGACGAAATCAGTCTGGCTTTAAAGTAGGTCAGACCCTGTAGAACTGCAGTCATCTCAGGATGCTCTGTAGAAGAAGAAATCCATGTCAGTGTGACACCGCTCCCTACAGTGGGTTTTAGTAGAGCTGCTCTCTGTGTGATTCAGAAAGTGGCTGTGACACAGAAGAAATGCTGCATTCAGCTGGAACAACCCAGAGGTCACAAAGCCTACCTGGAGGGATGGACTCAAGCAGAGACGAGGACAGCGCAAGAGAAACATGAGACTGGAGGTTCAAATTCGCAAACTGTTTCCAAAATAAATGGGCAGGAAGAAGCAGCAGGGGCCTGAGCACCTTCTCAGCAGATTTGGGGTCCCAAAAACCCAGTTATCCACTCAGACACTTGTGTCTCATTAAGTAATCCCACCTTATTTTTGGATAGTCTGTCAGCAATTCAGTCTGGCCTATTTTAATAGCACGAAGGCATCCTGTTAGGTTTCAGACACACAATTAGCAGTTTCGGGTTTTGAGCAGCTTGTTAGAGTGTTGGGAATCAGAGAGGCGACACCAATGAATCATGATTTCAGGCACCTGCTCAGCAGCTGTGGGGTTTTGGATCCCCTCCGACAACAGTCCCAGGGTGTTTCAAACCTGTTGTCAGGGAAGCATTTCCATCATCCTGGAAAGAAATTCCCATTTTGTCCTCTGTCATCCCCCAGCAGCCAAATCCTTCTGCCTCATTTTCCGGGGAGGCAGTGGTCCCGGGCACCGCTGTTGCCGAGCTGCAGTTTGCCCTCTTTGCTGCGTGGCTCTAAAAACCTACGTTTAGTTTAACACATTAAGCCCATCTGTTTCCCAAACCCAGCTGCAACTACAACCCCGCCGGGGGGGCTTGGCAGCGCCGCCGAGCTGACACCGCTTGCCCCCAGCGCTCGGGAAGGCGGCTTTTCGGGAAGGCGGTAGCAGGGAGGGGAGACGAGGAAGGGAGATGTAAAAGCAGATGAGCCCAGCACCTCGGAGTGCCTCTCCCTTCTCCCAGAGCCACCCACCATTCAACAGGAACACAAAAGGGAACAGAAAAATAACATTTGCTGACTCTCGGAAGAATGCAAGGGATCTATGCATTATTTATGGTGCTCTGCGCTGTATGATATTCCCCACCAGATGAGCAAGTTTGCTTGTTCAGAGGGATGCTTTGAACAGTTTAAACCCCAGCCCCTTTCCTCCACTGAGCTGGGACACTAGGACACAAAGGCATGGCTGCCTTCCCTTCATCTCCCCAGGTGGGAGCATCCAGAAAGGTTTGTCAGCTCGGCCGTGCATGGGATGTGGACCCTCAACCCCAGAGAGAGCATCTTCCCCGGGCAGGGCTTGCTCTTGGTGCCCTCAGCTCTCTCCAAGCCAGCAGAGCTCTGCCGAGCCAGGCAGCAATTAGCCCTCTATTCTCCCTGTCTAGACAGCCCTTGGAAATGGTGCTTCTGAGTCGAGATCTTCCAGCTGGGGTAGGTTCGTTTCACAGCTTCCCTCAGAAATGCTGCCGTGTTGGGATGGGCTCCCGTCCTGCTGGACCGCAGCCCAGCCAAACCCGCTTTGCAAAGCGCACTGGGACCAATTCATCTTGTCTTGCTCCGTGGTGAATATAAAATAAATCAGAATGAAAATCAGAGCAACGGAAGGTAGCACTGATGTGGGCTTGTTTGCATTTACCTTCTGTGTTACCATAAAATATGAAACTGTATTATAACACGTTAGGGTTTTATGTTGTGTTATTCTAGGCTTCATATCATAGAATCATAGAATGGTTAGAGTTGGAAGGGACCTTAAAGATCATCCAGTTCCAACCCCCCTGCCCTGGGCAGGGACACCTCCCACCACCCCAGGTTGCTCCAAGCCCCATCCAGCCTGGCCTTGAACCCCTCCAGGGATGGGGCAGCCACAGCTTCTCGGGGCAACCTGGGCCAGGGTCTCACCACCCTCACACCAAACAAGTTCTTCCTAATATCTAATCTAAATCCTCCCTCTTCCAATTTAAAAACCATTATATACTATAAAGAGTTTACATTAAATAAGATACTAATTGGGTTTCTATGCCCATGTTATTAAGTGGATATTTAGTATAAATTACATGGTTTAGTTATTATAAAATGCCATCAATATTTCAGTACAGTAACATGTTAAAAAGAAAAGAGGTTAAAGTCAAAACTTATCAGTCAGAACTGTCTGCTTTACCTACCTAAAATAAAATACTTCAGCATTTCTGAAACTAAACAAGAAAGTCCAAGTGATTCATGCAGACTTTTGTCCTGAAGGGGATTTCACTGGCTCAAATAGACACTTTGCTGTCAAATGTTACAAATGAGATGAGATCACATTTTCTTCTCAAGTGTTTTCTGATCCTTCCTCCACTCAGCACCTGCCCCATCCTGGCTGTGGGAGCGAGACCCTGTAGGCTCTGGGAGGCTGGTGGAAAAGCAGGAGCAAGAGCAAGGTTTTGAAGTGTTTGCAGAGGAAAATATTCAGCACCTTGGGAAAAACAGCCAGTGGTGGGGTTATTCTTCTGCCTCCTCTGGTGTCATCTTATCTCGTGGGCTTTCTGTGCCATGGGAAGCAGCTGGAGAGCAGCAGGGCTCTGTGTGTGTGCACATGTAGGTAGAGAAGGGCTCTCCATGAGGACAGACATCCCAAAAGACCCTCCAATAGCTGGTAGCCACCCGTGCCTCCTGATGCACAGCCACCACGGGCACACACAGTGGAAAAACATGCCATAAAATATACAAACACACACATAGACCCTGTGGTATTAGTGGTATTAGTTATTATTGCCTTCCTTATTGGTATAAAGCACTCAAGAGTGACAGCCTGGGACAGGAGGAATTTATTTTGCTTAGCTTTGTCTCTGGATGTTCAATTTCAGAAGAGCTGAGGGATTTTGCTGAATTTCAGAGAGCCTGAGTAAATGGCCCAGGGAGAAGCTCAGGGAGGAAGGCAGATATTTTTTCTCCCTGGAAAAACCTCCATGAGGACCTTTTTTGGCCTGATTCGGTGTCATGGTTTCAGCCAAATTTACCAAAACCAGGCTGACAGGTGGCCCTTCCTCCACCCGAAAAAGAAAGCAGAGGAAGAGACAAGGAGATTTAGGAGTTTAAAATGAAAGAAACTACTTCAATGAAGAATTAATACTAAAATTAAAGTAAGAAGATAATGAAATAGATACAGTATATATGAAACTGTATCAAGCTCCCAGGATGACGATCACGTCACCATCAGGCTTCAGGAAAAGTCCCAGATTGGACTCGGTGATGGACAGGAGCTGGATTCCAGCTCTGGAGTCAGGAACGCTCGGATCAGGATCAAAGGCAGAGGAACAGGCAGGGTCCTCCTCGGACGTTGGCCATCGAGGGAAGAGAGTTGACCCTTTGATCCCTCAGCTTTTGTACTGAGCGTGATGCAGATGGGATGGAATACCCCAGTTGGTCAGTTTTGGGTCACCTGTCCTGTCTGCTCCTCCCCGCAGGTGGGACCCCTCAATGCTTTTCTGCTTCCCACCCTCCAACGGGGCAAATAACTCAATTCCCTGCCCTTGGTTGTTCCAGCAATAAGGATAAGCCAGGGCCTCTCTGCACCATCCCTTGGTGTCATCAGGTCTTAGCACTGGGAGAGTGAGCAGTCTCTGAATAAGGTGCTGTGAATTTCAGAGTTTAATTCATTAGAAGAGGCCCAGCTAAAAAAGTAAAATTCTGAAACAGAAAATTGGTTCTGTTTACATTCATCTATCACAAAACTCTCTGCAGCAACTTTGGGTCAAGATGTGGTCGCAAATGCCACAGAGGTGAGGGCTGCCTCTGCCTGCGGAAGGTGAGAGTGGTGTGGAAAACCATGGGATCTGTTTATAGGGCAAGACACGGCCCCAGGGGAAGCCTAAGACAAAATCAGGAACAAAGCAAGGTGTGTGAAGCGTTGAGAGGCAGCAGGCACCTCTCTGTGCTTCAATGCCTTCCAGCAAGATGAAGAGGAAGGTTTTTTTAAGGAGCCATGAAGAGTTTTGCAGCCAAATTGTGACAGGTTTGGGCTCAGACAGCCCAGCAGATCTTCTAAATATGTTCTTCACGGGATGCAGGCCCTACAAACCTGTTCAATATGTGTGCTCCTGGGGTAGAAATTGTGCCAGGTTCATCAGAGAGGGATGTGGGCTGCAGTGGGGACACACGGCTCCCTGCTCTCCCAGTCTCTGCCGGGGAAGCAGGCAGTGCCTGGGGCTCTTTTCTCCTCCAGCATCCATGCTGTGGGATCAGGGACTGGGCTGTCCTGAAGTTCCACAGCCTATAGAGAATAGATGCCACCAGCTACATGAGGAATGAGGGGAAGTGAAGCAGGAGCTCTGGGGTCTGTCTTATGCCCACACAGGTGGATCTCTGCTGTAAAAGCAACTGAAAGCATCAGTAGCTGCAGTGGGTCAGCATCACCTCTTCTCATCCCCACCGTTGCACTGAGGAAGGGACATCCTGCATGTCCTCCCTCTTTTAATTTGCCCTAAGCAGCTCTGAAAACCCAGCAGGAGGCTGCAGAAAAAAGTTTCCTTCTTTCTGCAGGGAGAGTAGCTGGATGCAACCACCCATTAACATCAAACCCGCATGTAAACTCTCCCCCAAGCACAAAGGGAAGACAAGAGCTGGTTCCACAGTGGACTTTCCCCTTCTCGCCTGCTCCGTGCCACGTCCTGAGAGCAGGACGAGGTTTAAGCCTTGTGTTGAAAGGACAGGGGATCTCCAGGTTCTCCTGCTACAAATTATTGCTGCTTATTACCAGGCTGGGGAGGGAAATCTGCAAAAATAGCCAGCTCCGTCTGAAGACTGGATTGTCGGTGCCTTTGTGCACATTCCCCAAATCTCAGTCTTTCACCAACCGTGTGAGCTACACTTACAAGTCCCTCACTATCCGCAAAGCCCAGTTCTTTACACTCAAGAATAGCATTTCTGAAGTTGTTCTTTAAAGACAAGTGTTTTCTATAAAAGATTTTTAGACTTTCTTTAAGAGCCGAGGCACTCTCATGAGAGGAGCCGGCTAAGCGTTGCTAAGGGCATCCTTTTAGCTCTTGCAAAGTTAAACATCAAATAGCTTCTCTCTCACAATCTTGTATATTTAAAAAAAAAAAAAAAAAAAAAAAAAGAAAAAAGAAGAAAACTTGTTTCGTGTATGCTTCAGCTGGTTTTAAAGAGTAACTTGCCATGAGATATGGCATCGTGTTTCCCAGCTCACAGATGCTGTGAATTGCTTCCCCATCAAACAGCTGAGTGTGAGCTTGATTCTCTTTCAGGTCCTATCACTGTGCAGAAAATGGGCTTCTTTTTTTCCAAAGTGCAGGGTTTTCAGCCAAGCAGATCCTAATCCCAGCTGCACACGCGTTCAGGCTGGGTGTGTGTGCTCCAGCATGGAAGGCACTACTGAGAGGTGCCATTGCTCGGGAGCCTTTTAGTACCTAGTACCTGGGACCTCTCATTGCTTGGCTAAGATGGGTGGCAGCTCCCTCTGAAATCTCAAACGCACATGGTGGAAGGAGGAACTGTGAATGCTCTTGAAGGTGCCCAGGCAGAAAGCCCAAGCAAGAACACCCACGAAGACAAGAGCAATTGCCAAAAGCTTCCTTTTTCTTGTGCACCAGCACTATTCATCCAGCCCCCAGAGCAGCTCTCACAGTTGGGTTCCTCTGGTGGTTACATGCGACGAGGTGGCGCGTACATCCAGGCTTCACTCTTGCCTCCTCTAGTGACAAGCATTTGTGAAAGCAGACACAAACCAGCAGGAGAAGCAATTTTGGGCCAGCAGGTCTGAGACTGCTTCAAGGAAGTGCTTGATTTCTGAGCTCCACATCTTAAAGTGGGGGCACCCCAAATGGAAGGGAAGACTCTGAATCTTTATTGTCACTGGATTAATGTGAATGTGACCTCTTAATAAGTGGACGATAAACCTCCCTCCTCCCCAAGGGCTGATTTATCTTTGGTTTATCTCTGGGGAAAGTACAAAAGGGAAAAGTATTTCTTCTGGCTCTGCAGCCCATCTGTGGTAGAGCAAACTGTCCCCTGAATCCCAGCCTGATGGTTTAACCACTGCAAAAGCCCCTGGTTATGACCTACCATGGGGATGTACAACCAAAGAAACCACCTCAGCGTCCCATGCAGAGGTAAACACCTGGTAAATGGGATATACTGGCATATATGAGGGGGCAGGTAGGTGTCGGAGCTTGGTCCAAGCACCTAGAAGACTCCTCTCCTGAGCTGCTAGTGGCTTCTTGGCCCCAAGTACCCCTGTGGCTCTGGAGCCCTGAAGGAATTAATTTTCCTGGGTGCATTTGTTAAGGGCTCCACGTCACCGTAACAAAAAGCACCACAGATTTGTCAGCGTGGCCCTGACATCTCATTGGAAAACTCTGTTTTTCTTGCCCCTTCAAGGATCTCACACATTTTATTCCTCCCCTATCCACACGAGGCAAGGGTCAGACTTGTGATGAAGAAGAAACACCTACCTTCCCCCTTCTAGGAGGCTTTCATCAAAAAAGATGCACTGTAAATAACCCTTGTTTCCACTCGCAGCTGTGGGTTTTATGTTCTGAGCTGAGGAGATAAACTAACTCCCTACTTGCAACAGAGAGCATTTGTAGCATTTATTTCCAATCCTCTCCCCCCACGCACCCACCTTGGCATGACAAATAAGAGGCTGTAATTCTCTGGGAGGCATGCTTTATGGGAAGCAGTGCATTTTGCTGCCCAAGCAGCTAAATATTATGTGGCTCGGCAGCTGATACGAAGTTTGGGCAGTATATTCTCTGGCAGATTTGCCACGATTTTCCAATTCACTGGGCTAATACGGGATGATTAAGAGAAATCTTCCTTACTGGCTACCACTGTAATTTTCCCCTGCACCACGTAATTGTTTCACAGTTTACTTTTGCACAAATGGGGCTCTCTCTCCCTACTCCATATCAGTTCTAAGGGTTAAATTTTCTTTCCTGTGTACCCATTGTGAACACATCCCACAGACGCTCCCACGTCCAGGGAGCATGTTTTTCTGGGTGTCTCAGTGTTGTTGAAGTTGACTGTTGTCAAAGCTGGAAGACCTGAGGATAGAAGCTACTTCTGCTGTGACCTGGAACTTTTTAAAGTCATTTCTCCATCAAGGCATGAGCCGGCCAGGAGAGGAGAATATGCTGCAGGTGGACTCCCAGTGTCTGAGACACAATTTTTGCCTGTACTGAGGACAGTTAGCCTTGAACTGAGGTTAGTCAGCTACTGTGTGGTGATCGTTGCTGCCCACACTACATTGTTCTGCTTAAAATACACCCAGGTCCCATCGGCTCTAGGGCTCTGTAATTGTTAACACCGTTTCAGCAGAATTTATTGGCATGTTTGGCTCCTTCTGTATCCTTGTGCAATCACTGTCGCTGATACTGGCATTTAACAAGCTAATATCATTGTCTTGACATAATTTGGATGCTGTCCTGCTGTTAACAGGTTATAATACAGCTATTTTGCAGTGCAGCTACAGTCCTCTCCCTCACCCTGGGAAATTACATATTCCAGCTCCCACAGACATCGTGTAGCAGCCCGTCTCGAGATGTACTTCCTCTGCTCTTCACATACATCTTCACGTCCCTTGTGGTGGTACTGGTGTCACTGACCCAGCAGGAGCTCGTTATCCTGTCTCAGCAGGGCACAAGGAGTATAACAGAACTGTAAGCACGTCAAGGAACAGGAAACCTGTTAATAGGTTTGGGATTATTTTTTTTTTCACTCGTGGAAGAGAAAGTGTTAAAGATAGAGGCACTGTACAGACTCCCAGGAAAGTTAAGATCAACACGTCTACTTTCAGCTTTTATTTTGAAGCACAGCATGGCTGCATCCTGTAGGGGAATCAGGCACCTTGATTCTCCGCTGGTTTTTATTCACTCGCTGGATTTACTGGAGAATGGGGAGTGCAAGTAACCAAAGGGCAGGCTACGTGCACACTGCAAATTGATGTGGCAGCACAGGGCTAGGTATAAATTCCCTCCTGTACTACAGGAGTGGAATAATATTCAACACCAGAGGTAATGGTAGCTACATAACGACTCAGATACAGAACACCATATTACCAACATAGTCCTGATGACTATCGCTGAATTCAGAAATCACATTATCCCCTTCATTTGTATTTTATGGCTGTGCTTATGTTTATGTTATTTCTGCTACGTGATGAGAACACCCCTTAGAAAAGAGAGGAGGGGGAAGGAGAGGTTAAGACCGGCGTAGGGACAAGTGTAGGACACCACTTGCAATGGAGCCAGGATAAGGGCGAAGGCAGACCAAGGCAAAACATTTCAAATAGGGATAGAAGAATATTAATACTGCTGTACGTGGAGATATTCTGGTTACACAGACAAGAAATCATAGAAAAAATAGATTTCCCTTAACCTTCCTTAGGTTGCCTGTTCCCTGCACCTCTGGCAACACCCGGAATACACTGTCCTGGCAGCAGCAATAAACTTTTAGCAATGTCAATGCAAGACCAGTGAGAAAAAAAGACCATTTTCCTATTAGGGGTTGTTTGCCCATGAATTGATAATTATTGACCCAACAGTTCCTCTGCATATAACTGGTTAGTGCTGCAACAAACTGGCCAAAGCCAAAGGTGGTGGGAGGGAGGCATAATCTGATACAGGAAAATTAGGCAAGCTCTTTAGCATATAAATCACTTACAACTGTGTAACTGTGTCCCAACAAAGCTAGAGGGATGAAAGCTGGGACAACTACCAAAGAAACATGTTAGATCCTGATGCTCACCACAGTTTGGAAGGGACCAAAGGTCCAAGAAGAGAGTAATCCCAGCTGGGGACTAATTTAAGTGCAGGCAGAGAGGGAAGATGGACAAAGAGCCTGTTTGCAAAACTCTCATTGATGCTCACAAGCCATTCCTGGCTGGGGCTGCTTCATGCTGGGTGGGAGCTCAGCTGATGGATGGTATCTAATGGTGACAGTGCTTGAGAGACCTCAAGCAGGGCCCTGGCAGCTGTCCCACGCAACGAATGGCCCCGACAGTCTATTATCCAGTGATTTTGCTTCAAGGCCTTTGCTAACATAGAAGCAATTAATCTGTGTTATTCTGCCCTTGTAAATATAGGGTCATCTGCCCCTGTTAAAGCGTGAGAGTGAAGACAAGGTCTCTTAAGTCAAGGGCTTAAATCTAGGCAAAAGCCAAAACATATCCTTGGTTGTCCCATGAGAAGCCCTGACCTTTCAGTAGTAATTAATTTAGTTGTAGGTTGTTTCATGTACCTGGCTCTGGGGATGCAAATTGCACCTGTTCATTGAATTTGCAGCTCTACCTCCCTGCCAGCCCCCGGACTGGATCACCACTCATCATCATTGATGAGCACACTGCATCTTTCTCCTCTCCAAAGGCATTGCACCGGCTAATCAAAGCTGTCTGTGATGGGAGATGAAGGTTGGGTTGGAGCTGAGGGCACTGTGAAGGAAGGCTCAGTGTGTTTACTTACAGTTAATTTTCCCACAGCACAACACCACAGGCCTTGAATTCCTGAATAGAGTCAAGTCTTTGGGTTTGCGTCCCA
This sequence comes from Pedionomus torquatus, assembly GCA_013398155.1. Lineage (NCBI taxonomy): Eukaryota > Metazoa > Chordata > Aves > Charadriiformes > Pedionomidae > Pedionomus > Pedionomus torquatus. The sequence goes on from VZRU01000907.1 coordinate 82,692, forward strand.
CAAAAGGGGTGTTGTGGTGCTTTTGCCCCAGTTTGGGGTTATAAATTGAAAGATGACACAAAGTAGGAATCTGTTGTACAGGAAAAAAGAGATAGGTTTTCTAATACACAGACAATGCACCTGGTTTCCTCTAGGATAATGAGAATTGCTGCCTTTTTTCCAGTATCCTGACCACAGAGCTAAGCAGGTCATTTCTGTCAACTAGAAGCCAAGAGAAAGCAGAGGGAGGAAGACAAAAAGAGACAACAAACTACTATTGTAGGTTAATAAAGCAAAAACAAAAACAAAAACAAAAACATAAACAAAAACAAAAACAAAAACAAAAACAAGGAGAGGAGTGTCTTCTGTCCTTGGTGTCGTGCCATGTTAGCAGCATCATAGCTCTAATGGGATTCAGGAAGGTATAAGATAAAGATAGCAGAAGAAATGAATCCCAGTCAAGACAGGCTACGATCATTAAGGGAATTTTAACCTAGCCTGAAGCTACGCACTGCAAACATCTTAAAACATAACCTCTCTGTGACCTTGAGAAAAGATTTTTCCCTGCTTGAAAATAAAATTCAGAAGGGGAGAAAAAAGAAAATTGATAGAATAAGCACTCCAGACTTTAAACACAGACATTACTGAACACAGCTTACATAAAGCTTTCTCAATCCCTCCCCTCACGCACTTTCTCATGAAAAACCTTGCCTATTGTTCCATCTTATTTGAATTTGGGAGAGTGGCTGACAGGCAATTAGGGCACTTAGATGAAGCACCCGAGGTTGGCAATCCTTGGTAGAGGCAGAATGAAAAGGCGGCCCAGCATTAGGGGCTGCGCTCTTACCTGGCTGTTTGTCATGCAGATCCTCACACACATTTCTTGCCAACATCTCAAAGCTAAAAATAACAACGTTTCCTTCAGAGTTGGCTTGCAGAAAGAATCCTCAGACCAGGGAGTGGGGACATTAGGAAGTTTCACAGGGAAATATCTCTCCACTTGGTTGGTTGTACATGACCGACTGGCATCAATGAGAGAAGCAATGAGCAGCATCAGTTACTTTGGAGTGTCACGAAGAACAGAGTTGGCCCAGAGCCTACAGACCTTTCATGCAGGATCTGAGAGAACAAACTGAACCCCAGGGTTGCTCCTGTTGGGAGCACAACATTGGGCAGGAAGCACAAACCTTCTGTGCCCCAATGGCAAAGAAGCGCTTTAGCTACCACCTCCGTCCCTTCACCTGAGTGACACGAGATGCCCAGACAGAGGAGCTGTGCCATGCTGTTTTGATTGCAGTTGAAATCTGAGGGTCCTTGAAGCGTCATGGGTTGGGGATCTTCGTGGTGGCCATAGCCATGTTGCGTTAGTTCTGGTGACCGGCCATCAAGACTGCTGTCTTTAGAATGAGCACAAGAAGTTATGAAAATCATCCATTCACTAACTATGACCAGATTTTGGGTTGGGGTAAGTACCTGACAAGCCTGCCCAAAGAAATGCTGGTTGGAGAGGGCAAAGGGATTCATATGTATCATGGTTTCTAAAGGGAAGAGAAGGTGACAAACATGCCACACTTAAGCCAACTTGTATACCTTATTCCATGACCAATCTTTTCTGCTGGGTCAGTTCACCCAATTCCAAGTCTTTAGCCTGAACCCATCTGGCTTATTGACAATGTCATGTTTCCAGGTCGAGGTGACAGCTGGAAACGTCACGTTCTTGAGACAAGACTCCGCTCTCGGCAATATATAACTACTGATATTTTGACTGCCTTCCCACCTCCTCCATCTCACTGTCCACAGCCATATCAACATCTGGATTATCTGATCCCCAGCAGAGAAAGGTGCCTCAGGGCCCTGGTCACATTTGGGAATCTTTCACCCTCTTTAGGACCTCTGCCACATAAGAACAAACTGGATGATGTCAGCAGCCTCCCAGGAAGAACAGGAAGACAGTTTCATGTCCTCTGAAGCTAATAAGCTATAGAAAAACAATGACAACTTTTCAGCCTCATTTCAGTTGACCACAAACACTAATCATGGCTGATGATTCAAGAGAGTTCATCCTGCTCTCCTCCTCTCTGATATCCTAGGGACCACAAGCACAGGCAGTGGGAACCTGGGAGACTTTCAAAGGGATGTCAAAACAGGTCTTTCTCAGCTTTGTTGAACTAACTGCAACAGTGGAGGATATAACCCATTGCCTCAGAGGTGGCTGGCAGGCTCAGCTGAGCTTGGTTGGTAGAATCTCGTCATCGTAATAGCACTGGTTTGGATTGTTCTTGACATAGTACAGACTGTTACAGCTTCAATACCTTATTGTGTTCATCTGGGGTGAATAATTGATTGGGGATTAAGTTTTACCCCCTTTGGGTTTACATTAGGATAGTTCTTTCTGCATGTGTGTTGGTGAGAAGTCACCTCTCCTCAGTTACACTTGTAAGCAGCGCGATCATGGTGAAATGCCTATTTACAGCCAGACTTACTCTTTTTTAACAGGTCCATGCAGAGCAGCTTTTGTTTCTGGCAGGAGCAACCAAACACCCCCTCAGCAAATGCTAGAGCCAGTAGGCAGCCCACCTCTCCACTTCCTTCGGAAGGTTCAGCTATTCTGCAGCTTGAGGTCCATCAGTGAGGTCCTGACGCCCACTGAGGAGGTGAAAGGCAGAGTGTGTGCGGTAACGTATATCCTAGGAGGAGTTAAGTCTCGATGTGTTTGACGTTTGATGGCGCGTCTCAGGGACGCCGTTGCAGTCTGTCCTTGGTGTGTTAGACCAGAACGCCGTGGCAGTGTCAAAGTGCCAATAAGACCAGCTCGAATCTTTTCAATGTTGTTTGCTCTGGAGGGAAAGGGGGTGGTGAGATAGAAGAGATGGAAGGGAAGAGTGTTAAAGCTCTTTATGCCAAAGGGAAAGGAGGCCATGACCCTCTAACTATGGATACCCTCCCCAGCCAGGCAGAACGGGATGTTGACATGGGAGGAGCAAGGATTATGTCAGTGTCATGTGTTTCCTTTCTCCACAGCTGCCACTGGATGGGAGTAACATGAGTCACCAAGCACCACAGCTATGTGGTGTGGCCATGCAGGGAGAAGGAGAAGCATTGAACCCGATACATCCCAAGCTTGGACCAGCCATCCCAAAGAGGGATGTCACTTTGGGTATCTCTACCATAGGCATTGCCCAGGAGGTGCCACCTATTCAGTCATTACCCATAAGAAGAGGACACTGGTTTAGGAGTGACTACACGAGGAGAGCACCCCAACAGCGATTACCTCATGGTCTTGTGAAGAATCATTTCACAGGCTGTGTTTTACGGACAAAACATTAGACCAAATTTTGGATTTCAGACCATCTTTGGATGCCATCTTTCCCTATTCCCTGAAAGAGCTGTCATCTCTAGCTTAAGAAATATCTAAAAAAATACAGTGTCAAAAGCAAGACCTCCTCCAGCAGCTTCCAGCAGACTCAGCCACAGCACAACAGACTTAAATCTTCATTTGAAAACTTTGCCCAAACACAGCTCCTCAGCATCATTTTTTTTTTTGGCCCATGTGGCCAGACACTGAAATACTCCTCAATGTGTCCCTCTGTTCCTCATTTCAATGGTTGTAGTGGAATCTCTGCATTGTTATTGTACATTAGGGGTGTGTGCTTCGGGTGCAATGTGCATAGGAGAAACTGGTCTCCCATTAGACATCTCCTGTGTTGCTTCTAGATGGTGGTATTTGACTGATGGCTGCAAGATTTGACCAATGGTTGCAGGCTTATCTGGTTCTTGTTTGGGTTCTCTGGTTCAGGTTGTGCTCTTACTCCGTAGCAACATGTTCCTGTCTGGGTTGAGCATGTAGCTGCAGAATTTACTAGTAAAGGTGGCTGAGACTCCTCGTTAGAGATGTTAGGGTACAATCTGCTTTCATTTCTGCTCAGACACCTGTGGTGTGTGCTAAAAGGGAGCAATTTCATTTCCCCTGCTTCAATACAGAACGGGTTGGAAACACAGAATGTTTATCTAGGTCTTTTGTAGATGTCATTTGTGAAGGAGCACTGATGATAACCACAGAGGACTTCACTAAAAATTGTCTCTCCTGGATAACACTTGTGTTTCTGCTCACCACACATGAGCTGCTTTTCCATTGTGAGCAATGGGTTGGTTCCTGCTGTCTGTGGTCATTTGCCACACCACCAGGAAGAGGAAGCATGGTGCCTCTTCAGATCCAGAAGTCTGCCCCTTCATGAGGCTTTGGGAACATCCCTCCAATTGCCAGACGCAGAACCACAGGAGGACAGATCTTTGATACCAGGATGGGGAAAAAATGAGCATATTTATGTTTTCCACCTGGTATTTCAGGAAGATGTGGAAATCAAGAGTATGGTTCTCTTGTTCCAGGTTCATCTGGAAGGATTCTAATGCAGAGGACAGACATTTCTCAACCCTGTTATGTGTCAGTGCAGTATTAGAGATGATGCAGGCTCTCAAGCTCATCGAAATCCGTCCCAGAAGATACAGACTTCAAGGGGCTGGTTTCCTTCTAGAGTTACTTCATATGGATCCAACCAGCCAGGCCAATGTCCACACAAACCCAGGCCAAGGATTACACTTGCCTAAAGGTGCTGCAGAGATTTCATGTTCCCAGAGAAAGGAAACAGCATCCAAGCACTCTCTGCCTGCTTCTGGAAGAGAAAGATACAGTTCTGCTTTACATTCAAATTATTTGAGTAACTCCATTGAACTCCTATCGAAAGAGTTGTCCTGTTGTAACAGTAGCCTCTGTGTTGGCCAGACGGGATCTGCAAAATGAGGCAAAAAGAGCCATAAATTCTTCTTACCAGGTCCTGGTTCCACAGTACCTGCAGTCAGGAGATGTGAACACCACAAATTGTTGTGCTGGGTGGGATGCTGAGCTGTCACTCAGGCACTGAAATGATCTGCCCTGGTCCCTGTTCCTTGGCAGATGTCCCAGGGAAGTGGGTCGGCTGGGTTACAAGGGGCAAATAAGAACAGGTTTGCAAGCTGCCCTGCTAAACCGGAGTTGTTTGGCACTTGAGGCATCACAGAGCTTTGCATACAACAGGCAGGAGGCTTGGAGGGAGGCAGGGGGTTCCCATCAGCAGATGGAGGCAAGTGTTAACATCCTACGGCACCGGCAAACGCACACCCATCTCCTCCTGGGGCAGCCTGCCAGAGACAACACAGGACGGGCAGCCTCAGCAAGGCTCTGGGGAAGGGATGCACCACCGCCCTCAGACAAGACCAAATTAACATTGCACAGGAACAGCTAGCGGTCCTGGCATCCAGAGATTATCACGTGCCAACAGACAAAACCATCGGAGCTGTTGGGGCGCTGGAGCTGTCATCCTGCACAGCTTTCCTTGGCGAAGGTCCTCTGGTTCACAAGCAGAGCTGGCTCAGAGTTTTCCAGCTCAATTAGTTTTTGTCTGTTTTATTGGGATTTGGGGCTGAACTGCAATGTGGTGTTGTTTGAGAATAGCCTCCTTTAGAAAATAAGAAGCAATATTATATCTGCTATTGGTACAGCAAAGCCTTAATGGTCTTGGTTGACTGCAAGGTTGAGTCAGCGTTTGCCTGTTTTTATTTTTATTTTTTTTTAACCTTTTTCTTTTAAGAAAGCCCCTACTCAGAATAAAGCATCTCAAAATATTCAGCCTCAAAGAATTCTCTCTCTACTTCAGCCATTATTTTTTTTTTTAATTGTTTTTTTAATGTGGGTTTGATTGTACTTTATTCAAGTTCAGCAAAGAGCAACTGATAAAATGCAGGGATTTTTCAGAGAAGGGGGTGTGAGTTTTTTATAAACCCAACTGTGGCAGCTCTCGGGAAGCTCAGGCAGGGATTCAGCCCTGCCCAGCCCCAGTTCTCCTGTTCCCCCCTTTGCCAGGGACCGAAATTCCCCTTTAGCCCATACCTGCACCGAACAAAGTGAAGAAGCGATTGGGTGGTAGACTGGCGATCCTAGAGGAAGAGGAGAAAAGCCCTGCCCTTCAAAGTATCAATGAACTGAAAGGATAATTTGAAAAAGATTTTAGAAATGAACTGAATACGTCTCTTACTATTCTAGCATTTCTGAAGCGATTTTCAGTTAATAAAAAGTCCAATTGAAGGAAGTTTTGAAATGAAACATCACTTCAAATGAAAAATAATCAAAGCTTGTTTTTTCTCAAAGTGCCAGATTGACACAAACACTAAAAAGACTGAAATGTTTATGTTCTCATTTTTTCCAATTAACAGCTTGAATTTACAACATGCATTAGTATCAAACTAATTATTTTCTCTTTAAACTGGAAAAAAATATTATATCTCCCTTTCTTCAAACTTACTGAGCTTTACCTCCTACTCATTACAGTCTTATGCTCCTGCCAAAATTAAAACATAACACAAACTTAGTGTTAAAAAGTAATCAAAAGAAAGGAACAACGAATATATGCTGTTTGCTCTGATGGAATGAGACAGTTGCTTTGCACATGAAAGACAGTATTATAAGTAAACCTGAAAATAACATATTTTTTTTTTCCCCCTGAGACTTCAAAAACACTATTTCACCCAAGGATGTCTCTTCCAGATGCTGCACAGCACACGTGGCACCTGCTCCACATGGCTGCTGTGCTTGCACCTCGTCAGCAGACCCCCTTCTCCACCCCCCTTAGGAGTGATGGGTGCTCAGGGGCAAAAGATGTTTGGGACATGCTTTAGAAAGCAGCACCCTGCATCTCCCTCCTCCTGTCCTGAAATAAAATTTTGAATTAAAATAATTTTTGATGGGGAAGCTAAAGAACACAGCAGTAAAGGGGTGGGATTGAGCGTTGGCAAGGGGAAGCCCTTTCAGGGTAGTCCCAGCTGGCAAAATCTGTCCTAGATACAACAGCCAGCATCATCCAAGTTATTTAAATTTCTAACTTCTGGATATCTAAAACCGAGCAAGAAACCCCCACCCTTGGCTCCTGTGCTCCAGTCTGTTTTCTAGAGATAACGACAATGCTCTATTTTTCCCGAGATGTTGTAAAGATAAATATATCCTTCAAGTGCATGAGAGAGAGAGCTGTGAAGAGGAGGGCAGTAATGAGTTCTCCTTGTCCATGGGGGATAACGTAAGAAATAATGGGTTTCAGTTGTAGGAAGAAAGATTTAGGTTAGACGTTAAGAAAAGTTTCCTAACGGAAAGGAAAATGAAAGCCTGCGATGGGTTGCCCAGGAGGTGGAGTCTCCATCACTTCAGGTTTATAACAACATGTTAGACAAACAGCTGAAGTGGTTTTGGGGAGTGCTGAGCCTGCCGAGGGGAGATCTATTGCGGTGACCTCGGGAATCCTGCAGGCTCTGCTTCCTCCTTTTTATATGAAAGACTGAGGCACTTGGTAACAGGCGTCTGGTAAGTGCCTCCAACAAAGTCTTGCTTTGAAACAGCTGGGGATGATGTTTCACCCCGCTCTTCCTTACGTCTTTTCCCACTCTTTCACCAAAAGCCACTTAAAGGCTTCTAAATAAGTGGCAGCGCAGAGGAACTGCAGGTGCTCCCTCATCCCTACTGTGAAGGTTTTGTGTCAAGAGGAGGGAAGCGATAGAGAGGAACTAAGCAAAGCTGGAGGCAGCATATGTGGGACCTCAGCAAGATGCAAAATGTGCTCACAGCCTGGGCACGGAGCAGAGTTTATAATTTGTGTAGCTGTGCCCTATCATCCTTGCCTAGAGATCACTTTCTCAAAGCTTTTGAAGTGCAAGCTCCACTTGCACTGTAGGGATTTTGACATTAAATCCCTACAGAAATAGCAAGTGTCTGAGAAACAATGTGGCCCAGGAGCTGGGATCAGCACAGCCACGGGCAGACAGAGCTCCCTGGTCTGACCTGATGCCGTCAGAGAGACCAAAGCACAGCAGGGAAGCAGTGAAATGCTGAGGACCATTGGCTAGCTGGACCCTGAGGGTTCTCTGTCAGTGTTGGGAGGGCAGGAAGGATGCTGGGCTTTGAATCCTACACCCTGATGGGACAAAAAGCAGGCAAGTAGCCCCAGAGGTTGCTCATCTAGGGCTTGCTCCCCTCCTTGCCTACCTTGGCCCCCCCACCCCAAAGAAACCCCCTCTCCCAGCAGCAAACTGGGAGTGACCCCCTCTCCCAACACCAAACTGGGAGGAGGGGAGCTGGGGGGGGTGTGGGGGGCTTGTCCCAGGATGCTCAGAGCATCCTAGAGCCAAGGACTGGATCCTGCATCACCTGGGTGTGTGTGTGTGTGTGGAGTGGTGACACGTGTGTTGTGTGTGTCCCCCCTCCCAGCCAGGTGCTGAGCACCCACCCAAGGGCAGAGCAAGGAGCTGAACGAAGTGCTGCTTCAGTCTGAGTTTCACCAGCACTGAATCCCAACAGGAGAGGGGGAAAGACAGGTTTTTCGCTCCACCTACATATTTCTGGTAACTCCTTGGCTCCCCTGGTTCAGCCCAGGACATGGGCTCAAGCAAAACTCAGAGAAGGAGGTGCAGGTGTGCATGTCTGTTACCCTTCTCCCCAGCTTTGCATGAAGAATGGGTTAAAAATCCAGAGCAGAAAGCTCTCTTGCTCCTAAAAAGCAAGCAGAGGAGGAGAGGAAGGGTTAATCCACTGCAGAGGCTGCAGCGTGTAGGTACCTGTGCAAAGAGATCTAGCAATTTGCATTATTTATTTAAATTTACATACAATTTGAGCCAGAGAAGGCAACACAGAGACAAAAATATCTTGCACAAGCTGCTCCACATGCCCATGGGCATTACAAGGGGCACATCTGTATGATAGGGCACATCTGTATAATAACACTCATCTCTGAGGGAGCAAGGCTTTCTGGAGAGCTCAGGGCTGGCCACCCAAATTCCAGCATCTGGCTGAGGGTGCTCATCACCTAAAGGCTGCTTTACTGTCACATTTCCACTTCTGGAGGTTAATAGGAGCTGTTCTGCCCTGCCAAGGGGTCTGTGCTGTCACCCAGATGGCATTTGTCACCAGGAGGTGCTGAGCTACTCTGTGTGCAAGCAAACACCACCTCTGGTGGCTCTGGAGCTGAATTTAGCTCTGAAGGAGTTAAATGTTCGATACCAAAATCCAGGGCTGCCGTATTTTATTTCTGTTTGCCTCCAGTGGAAAGCACATCTCTGGAATCATTTATTGGTCATTGACAGAACATTTCTTTTCCTCCTTAACATGAAAAGGTTTAGGAGGTAAGGATTAATCTTGCGAATAAGTCACAAGCTTGGCATGAAAGCTATCTCAGTAACTTTGTGCTCAAAGTCCCTTTCTCAGCGTTAGTCCTTGAGCTGGGAAGCAGTTTTGAATAAAGACACAGGAAAGCTCCCTGGGCTGGATCCCTCTCTCCTGTTGGGGCAAGAACAGGCTGAGGCAGAGCTGAACACCCTGGTCTGGTGCCTTTGGAGACCCTGAAGGAAGGAGGACTGTTCAAGGAAATGAAAAACCTCATATCTCAGTTACAGGGTTCTCAATGAATTTGCTCAGTCATCATGGTATGAGGGGTCTGACAGGTAAAGAAGTGCTCAGAGAATGTAGTCTTTGAAATGCGTACCTTTGAAAAGGATGAGAGGCAACGGGCACAAGCTGGAAGATGAGAAGTTCCATTGGAATCTGAGGAGAAACTTCTTTGGGGTGAGGGTGGTGGAGCCTGGGCAGAGGCTGCCCAGGGAGGGTGTGGAGTCCCCTTCTCTGGAGACCTTCAAGCCCTGCCTGGATGCAATCATAGAATCATAGAGTGGTTAGAGTTGGAAGGGATCTGAAAGATCATTGAGTTTCAACCCCCCTGCCCTGGGCAGGGANCTCCAGCTCTCCTGGAGCTCCCTTCAGATCCTGGAAGGCTGCTCCAAGCTCTCCCCGGAGCCTTCTCTTCTCCAGGCTGAACAGCCCCAGCTCTCTCAGCCTGTCCTCACAGCAGAGGGGCTCCAGCCCTCGGAGCCTCATGAATCATTTGTTCCTGCATAGTCTGAGGTTTGAAGGACACAGGGAATGCTCTAACGCGGTGCTCACTGCCTGTCCCACAGCGTGGGAGCCCACATACACTCCCAGGGTAAAATACCAGCTCTTTTCTTTGGCAGCCTTTCATTCTCTGTCTTGATGTGGGTGGTTTATGCTAGTGATTTTGGCTAATTACTGTCAGGACAAACAACCATTGGACCTGCCAGGGCATGAAGTGGGCAGAAAGAAAGGGGAGAGTTCTGTTTGTTTTGAGAAAGGGAATAGGGGGTGTTTGCTCCTTGCTGAGGAGCAGGTTTCTCTAGCAGTCCCTGACTGTGCCCCCTTGATAGCAGGAAAGGGGGACCCCCTCAGGAGGTCCAGCTCCTTGCCCCGGGGCTGGGCCAGGCTGGGGATTCCAGCCCAGGGGATGATGACTCCATGGGTCCCAGTTCCAGCTCCTCAGGAGGAAGGCAATTTGCCTGTTACAAATTCTCCCAGACAAGCCTGTTGCCTCCAGAACTGTTAACGACTGAGCTGTGCAGAGACTGTAAGACCCTTTCATTCCCAAGGGAAGCAAAAGCAAAGACTTTAATTATCAGCCAAGTCCAACAAAGCAAATACATCGAGGTTAATGAGCATCCCACCGGCACACACCTTATCTGAGCAGCTAGGTATTTTTGCTGTAATTGAAAAGAAATGCTATTCACTAGGCAAAAGTTCTTTTTAGCAATCTTAGGGACTTTCTTTATGCAATTAAACTGCTATTGAGACCTCTTAGTCCTTTCTACTTTTCGTTCAAAGTTTTTGAGGCACACCCAGGCTCTCAGGGTACATTAGACGTGAACAGGGGCAAGTTTCATTCCTTTGAGGCAGTTGATGGAGATCAGGGGAGGACACAGGGTTGGCAGGGAGGGTGCTGGCAGAACCAGGTCCCTCCTGGGGCTCAGGGTTTCAGGGGCAGGCTCTGATTGCTCTGCTCTTTCTTATATCCATTAATCCAGTTATAGATTCTTATATCTAGGCTCATGCTTCAGATAAACTTCAATTTTCTCTTTTAGTGCTAGCTCTGTCTATTTAACATTATCATTGCAGGTATGTGTTAACTATTCCTTCTGAGCTTCATCCTCACCTAAACTTCTAGGCAGTGCCTTTTTCTATTTAATGGTTACAACAGTAAAGGAGATGGATATTGAAGTAGGGACCTCTGCTGTCTAGTCTTATAAGTACTGGGAGCCACAGAGCATTCTGGCCTTTCTAGAATAAAAAAAAAAAAAAAATT
>VZRU01000907.1:100774-114351 GCA_013398155.1 Pedionomus torquatus
AGTGGGCTTGAGGAGGGGGGGACGGGGGTGGGGGGAAGTTCCTTCTCGATGCCAAACTCGGTGGGTTCAGTGGCCCAGTGGCCTGGGGGAGGCAGGGATGCTGCCTGTCCATTTTGCATCCAACGCCAGAGCACCAGGCGTGGACATATCAGGGAATTTTCTGGCAGGATTTCACGCAAAAGAGATGCAAAGATGCACTCGGTCCAGACCCCAAAGCCCCTCAGGCTTTGCTCAGTGACTGGTCTGTATGGTGAATGATGCTGAGCTGCCCTGTGGGTGCTGGACTGGCCAGGATACAGGATCTTCAGCCCATGACCTCACCAAGTGCTGGAGAACTCTGGAAGTTAGTCCTGGTTTTTGCTTCCTGGGAACTGTGAGGCTCTTCACGGTCCAGGTTTCCAGTGCTTGTGCCCTGTGATGGCTTTTTGAATTTAGCTGCTGCTTTAGCCTGTAGCTTGGAAACTGCCACATTGGAGCAAAGGAGAGCCCTTGATCTGGTGGGTCAATGAGCAAACAGCCCATCCAAACGGGAGAACTGGTCAGGAGGAAATAAGCTGTTTGAGTCTCTTCCACTGGAAGAATCAGCAGATATTTTAAAAAGCAGCTGGGTTTCCATAGAAACTCCAGAAAAGGGTCCTGCAATCACATGGGGGAAGGGTGTTTTTCAAATTCAGTACAAACAGCTGCCGAGAAGTTAAATGCTGAAGGTGATGTAAAGCCCCCATCCCACAGCTAAGCTGGGAGGAGAAGCTACTTATCTTTTACTTTTTCCAGCTGCATTCTGTCATTTTTAGAGGCTTTCCATTGCCCAGTGCCCTTCCCAACAATAAATAACCACCAAATGTTCTGCTGTACCTGATGAAACAGGGCCCATCTGCATGCAAGACTCCATCATGAAGCCCAGGTTGAGTTAGAAGGTGCTTCATCTGCAGATCATACTTTGGCATCGTTTTAATCCATTGGAATTGTGGTGAGTGAGCTGAGCTGCAAAAGGATTAGGAAGGAGGGATTGGGAAGGAGAGAGCAGACAGAGGGAGCATTGACAGTAGAAGGGGTGGGTAGAGCTGAAGGATTTTCCTCCAAGCAACATGTTCCAGGCAATGTTGTCCCTGGTGTGGTGTCCATGTGCTATTTTGTGGGCTGAAGTGAGCTCAGTCTATGCAGTGACTTGATGCCAGCCTCCTGGGTCCGGACTGGATGGTGGGTTAGAGCCAAGAAACCTCCTCTAGCTGCTGGATTCCAGGCTTATTAGCTCCCAAAGATCTGCCCCATCCTCATGGAGAACCATTCCTCACTTGCCCCTGAGCACACAAGGATGTCTGTGCACGTTCAGGTCTGTCTAGATCAGTTATCAGTGACAACTGCTAGTCCTCCCCTTTGTGCTTTGACCCCTTCAATCCCATCCGTATCTTCCTTTTTCCATCTGTTGTCACCTGTAGTTATCTGGACCCTTCCTATTTTTGTTAGGTCACCGGCATGGACAGCACCCATAGACTTTCAAGCCTTTGTGGTAGACCACAAGGACTAGGTGGGTATAGACTCATCCACTGGCCTGTCACTCCTCAGTCCCCCAAATCTCAGACAGATTTGCTGGAGCCATTACTGAACTATTGCTCAGTTCCATCCAGGAACCTCTGAGCCCATCTAATCCCCTCCTGAGACAGCTCTGGAACCTTCAAATCCTGTGTTAATGAGTGCTGCAGCTTGATTACATACTGGATGAAAGGGTTTCTGCTGTCTTAGAAAGCTCTCTGGGGGCATTCCCTGTCCCCTCTGATGTTGCATTTGGGAAGCAGGTGCCATGGTCATATCTAGTTTATGAGTTTTCTCATGTTCCACTTTACTTATTAGAGTTTTCTTCTGAAGCTCACCCCCACACTTTCCTGCTCTTGTAGCCAGCCCCAGGCCTCAATGAGCAGGATCACAACATTTCCAGGACTCGCTGTCCCTTTGTGAGAGGCCACACTCTCCTTTCATCTCCAGCTCTAAGCATTTTAAACCATGATTACCAGAAGAATTTGATGCACAGCACATCCAGGAACAGGAATCAAAGCATTTGCTCAGCCAAGCTGAGAGCTGGTAATTACAGAGAGGGAAGCTCAGTGTTTTCCACCAACTTCAGCTGTGTGGAGAGGAGCTGACCTCCAAAACCACCTGGGGAGCCTCATTAGGAGAGAGGGAGGGAGATGAGGATGATGCACAGAGGGGAGGGGGCTTAAACTTCGGCTGCTGAGAGAGGTGGATCCAGATGGCATTTACAGAGAATTGCTTTTAGGTCTTCGCCCGTTGGTGCTGCACCCTCCAGGCACCATTTGTTCAAGCTGGCTCTGGCAACTGAGATTGGAAGAAGTTTGAGCAATCTTGTGATTCCAAGGCTAAAAATCATGACATCCAACCTAAGTTACAGGAGGTATGAAAATGCTCTGGAAGCATACTGCTTCAGGGTTGGTTTTTCTCCCCTGCCTTTTATGACATAAACAAGAATAAAAGAACATTCTTCACAGAGTCTTCATGGTTGGAAGGGACCTTGGAAATCATCAGGTCCAACCATGCACACAAAATACTCCAACCAACCAACCAACCAACAAAACCCCACCAAACACCACCACCCCCCGCCCGCTAAAAAACAAATCACCCAGCCCAACAGCCTCAGCTGCTAGAGATGCCCTGAAGGGCCACATCTACCCATTTCTGAAATATCACCAGGGATGGTGACTCCACCACCTCCCTGGGCAGGGTGTTCCAGTGCCTGACCACCCTCTCAGTGAATTCATTCTTCCCAATATCTCATATGAACCTCCCCTGCTGTAGCTTCAGACCATTTCCTCTGGTCCTGTCATTATTCCCTTGGGAGAAGAGGCCACCACCCACCTCTCTGCACCCTTCTTTCAGGTGGCTGTAGAGGGCAGAGAGGTCTCCCCTCAGCCTCCTCCAAACTCAACATGCCCAAACAATTCCAGTTTTGGTAATCTTGAAGCTACGAATTACATTTGTTTGTAGTCCTTTCCCCCTGCGATCCAAACTGAGAAGCTTCCTAAGAACACATTGATTACACAACCATATTTTTCCCAATTTCAAAAGTTTCGCTGTTAGTAGAAGTGGTAGAAATATTTGGCTCTCTGTGGCCGGAGCAATAATCTGAGGATCGCCAGGAGCCATCACCTCTTGGTGTTCCTCCTGTGTTTAAGAGATGAGGTTACCATGGGCTATCCTTGTGCTTTTATAAGTCTTTGAACCTTCATTAGCTCCATAGAGCTCAAAAGTAACAAACAAAAAGTAAACAAATCCCAGGTGCTTCAAAACCTTTCATATCCATTAGCAAATCACACTTTTAAGACCCCATAGAGTTGCTAAACGTGACTATAGATCCTTTACGGGTCTGCATATGTGAGCTGCTGCCTTGGGAAACAGAAGCTTCTGCTCTGCCTTGGTCAGACCATAAGAACACAAGGACTTTCTGAAAATTGAAAGGAGACACTTAAAAAAACCCAAGATGTGCATACTACTGTATTTCCAGCCCTCTGAAGAACAGAGATGTACCAGGATGAGAGATGAGGGATTGGATCAGTAGCATTTGTCTAGGTTAGATAATTCCCAACTTCCTAGAGACACTTCAGCTGATAGTAAATAACTGGCCTGTAGACAAACAGAGCTGGTGACGGCATGGAAAAAACATATTTCTTCTAGAATCAGATGATCTCATGCTTCTACTCTTTGTGGGCCGTAGCTAATAGCTCTGCTTTCCAATCAGGCCAGACAATCCTTCCAGGCTCAAGAGGAAAATGTCATCAGCCCTAAAATCAGCAACACCATTATCACTTTAAATTTGTCACGAGGCCAATCCATTTCTGCTGTCACTCTTTTGCATCATGAAGGCCATAGCAGGGCAGGGATGGATAATGAACTGCACTGTACTTGACCCTAATAATTCAGTTTTCTGCCTTAGTGAAGCACAAAAGCCATATTTTGAAAAACTCATTATAGTCAAGCTGCCTCCAGTCTGGGAGGCCAGGACAAGAGACATAGAGTGAAACTGCCCTGAAAATGTAAAACCTATTGGCCCTGCATGACAGATTCTAGAACATAAATGGTTTGCACCCGAGATCCTTGCTGCATGTAGAAATGATTCCTCTCAAATTTTTGCTAGACAAATCAAATGCTTTTCCCATTCAGAGCAGACAAGAAAACATGAAAATCAACATTCTTCGTGAAATTAAATTTCTCTTCATCCACAATAAACCTTTTTTGCCTACATCACCGTGAAGCTTTCACTTTTAACTCAAAATGAAGAGGAAGCTGGAAGGATTTGGTTCACACACCATTAGTTTTAAAGCTTGTTTCTCTCTTTCTGAAAGTTTTTATTCTAGAGATGCCCTATGCTGCGGCCAAGGAGCACCTCGATCTGGGCTTGAAATTATTTTTCATTTCCAAAATGCTTCACAGAAAAGTCCTTTTACTTCTGAAATTAAGTATTTAGATTTAAATGGAATGTTGCAGATATTCCATATCAGCAGTTGCTGAATCCCCACTTTGTTTTCACCAGAACTGTTTCATGGATGAAAGGAATTTTGATTTCTGCTCTTGACCACTTTCTGACCAAGTATTTCATTAAACTCCCGGACAGGTCCCATAACTGTTGAACAGCTTTACGAGGAAGGTACATTTGCATTACAGCACATTGCAGATTTAACACTGGTAATGGTGAATAAAATCCTTTAAACACTTGTTAACTCTGGGAGAAGAAATGAGTTAAGCTCATTTGTCTCTTTCCCGAGATGAATTTTTCATTTTCTCTTTCAAGCTCACCAACGTTTGCAAAATGATTTTGTGGCATATGTTCAGTCAATAAAAACTGCTGCTGGATTTCAAGTCACCACAAAGTAATGCCTGGCATTAGACATGCAGAGGGGTACGTGCGTGCACTGGGTTATAACAAAAATCCTTGATTTTTATCTCATTTGGATACACTTCAGGTATTGGCTTTTTGTGTCTATCATCTTCAGAGCTGTCAGAGTGCTTGGGAACTGTGGCTGATGAATTCCACTTGTCTCCACCTCTGGAAAATGCAAAATAGAGCGCCTTAAAGTTGTAATGAAATCGTCATTGTCCTGATAAAAAAAAAAAAAAAAAAAAAAAAATCACCTCGATTTAAACTCACAGCCCCTAATTTATGTGAAACTTACATTTCACACGGTTTGAAATCACAGCCTGAGGAACCAGGTCCTGAAAAATGTTTGGGTTGACTGCATTCACAGCACTTTTTAAGATTTCAAAGTTTAGTTGTCACTTTGTAAAAATGGAAAAAACATTATCTGCTGTGATATCTCAAGCATCCTTTCGAGCGGGGAAGGCATTTCCTTCTTCTCTGTGTATCTCTAGCAGATAAGATGCAGCCTGAGATGATTACTCTTTGGTTTTTTGTTGTTTTTTTTTTTTCAGCAGACCTTGGGCTTTTCTTGTGAAATGAGTAAAGTGGTTATTTGACAGAGAAATGAGGCTTTATATTGGCTCATCTTGTCAAACAGCAGGATGAATTAAAATGAAACGTGGTCCTTTAATCAGCCCAGTGCTGAGAAAAAGTAGGATTTGCCTCTGTGGACTACGAAGAGGGAAAGGAGGAGGCAAGGGGGGAAATCTCCAAAGGACCAGCCAAACATTGTAAGAATTAATAAGTATGGATCATTATTATTGGCCTGACCCAAAGTACCACAGAAGTCATTGCCAGTCTCATCACTGATTTCCGAGTATGTGAAGAAGAGGCATAAATTGACTTTGCAAAGTCAATGGGGATGTATCGACTCGTACTGCTAAATACCTGGCCCTATCTTTACTGCTTCATGAGGCTGTGAAGTGAGGAGTCTGTAATTAGGAAGTAAGGCAGTTTGGAACTCTATACTTTTACCTCCCTCCTAATTAATCCCAGGATTAATTTTAAAGCTTGTTTCTCTCTTTCTGAAAGGTTTTATTCCAGAGTTGCCCTACGCTGTGGCCAAGGAGACCTGTATTACAAAAGTCTGCAAGCAGCTGTTTGGACAAAGACAGAGCTGAAATTTTGGTTTTAAAAACTTGCTAAATAATGAAATAAATTTTTACTTCCAATCACCAGCCTGCAAAGTGATGTCTCAGTGTGTATATGGAGAGCGTTCAGGTGTTGGGGGACATATCTCTAATTAGAATAAGTAAAGCTTGCCATCTGGAGAGAAAATCTGCTCCCTTCTCGATA
The DNA here is from genome assembly GCA_013398155.1 of Pedionomus torquatus. Taxonomy (NCBI): domain Eukaryota; kingdom Metazoa; phylum Chordata; class Aves; order Charadriiformes; family Pedionomidae; genus Pedionomus; species Pedionomus torquatus. The sequence continues at coordinate 106,998 of VZRU01000907.1, forward strand.
TGGCTGGGGTCGCAGGCGGTTGCACATATGCTATCAACAGAGAATTTTTGTCCTCAGTTACCACCTGCTTGGTAATCCGTGTTTATCAATGAAGAAATGCTTAATTTGAGTCGTGGGTAGCATTCTGAGATGGCTTAGGTGAGGGGCTTGCTTTTGATGCAAGGGAAGAATTGTGGTCATTGAAAATAGCCCCCCCATGACGTGTTCCAGGCAATATCCCACGGCAATACATCCCTGGCTGGCTCTCATGGTTTTATCACCTTGTGATAATAGGTGACTTTCTGAATGCTTTTGTGAATCAGTGAGAAATGCTCCTTTTTTTTTTTTTTCCCCATCAACAGTGAGTTTTCCATTGACTTGGTAGCTAGGGGAAGCTTGAAACTGAGCCCCAAGAATGACCTGAAAGTTCAAGCATCAGCAAACAAGTAAGAGAAGCCAATACTAACTCAACAGTCTTGTTGAGTTGCTGGCGGTAGGGACGTGCCCTGGCTGCCTCTTTGCCCTGTGGCCCTGAGCTCTGGGAATGAGAGAGGGATCTGCTGACTGCGCTTGGTGCAGGAGGGCAGGGTCTGAGTTGCCCATTGCTCAGTGCGAGGGGATCACTGGGTTTGCCCTGTGACTTGGAAAAGGAATACACCCCCTGAAGATCTGGCTTTGGTCAGCAGGAGTTTTCACTGGGGGAAAGAGAAACCTTTTTAGATGCCACAGTAGAATCATAGACTCATAGAATGGTTTGAGTTGGAAGGGACATTCTAGATCACCCAGTTCCAAACTCCAGCCTGGCCTTGAACCCCTCCAGGGATGGGGCAGCCACAACTTCTCGGGGCAACCTGGGCCAGGGTCTCACCACCCTCACAGCAAAGGATTTCTTTCTGGTATCTCATCTCAATCTCCTCTCTGTCAATTCAAAACCCTTCCCTCTTGTCCTGCCCCTCCTCTCCCTGACCAAGGGTCCCTCTCCAGCTCTTCTGGAGCTCCCTTCAGATCCTGCAAGGCTGCTAAGGTCGGAGCTTCCACAGTCTTGTCCTGCAAGTCTAATAGAAACTATAATGTGGTCTCCATCTCCTTGCCAAGCTTCAGGATTTGGCGTCATCCCCTGCCATCAATATGCAACTAATGACTCAAGCCATTAAATTATCCCTAGTGTCTTTTCCTGCTGAGTAGGAGGAAAATGCTTGTAATGGCTATTTTGGGGGGTGTGCGTCTGTTTGTCTGAAAGAACTTTGAGCTCAAAGACATTAATGTTTCCAATTAAATTACACTTGAAGTTTTCTGGGTGGGTGGTTTCCTTCCCTGTGATTGTGTCCTTGTGCTAGAGTTGAGATAGCTCCCTGGTTGCTGTCGTTCCGACCTTATTGCCATGCACCAACCCTGGCTTGCTGGGACACAGCATGACTTTGCTCTTGATGTCTCCAGGGAGCCTCTTAGTGAAGATGTTAGAGATCACCATATTCGCATCTGCAATATGGATATGTGTCCATCAGAGCTGACACCCCCAGAACTACTTGGCAAAGACCCAGACACATCCAGGAACTAATAAAGGCTTTCAGTTGCCATTTAACAAAGCAAAATATTGACAGGGCAACAATAATTGCCATACTTTTTGTCAGCCTAGTTGTCCAAGAGCTTGCCTTGACTTAGGGCTGTACAAGAGATCCTTACCTTGGGAAGCAGAGGATACTGAGACTCTTTCCTTTCGCTGGTTTCCCCGATGAATCACCTTCCAGATGAGAAGCTTCATCTTGGTGAGGCTGAGACGAGGTCTCCAGCACTGGGTTTTCTGATGTTTCAGAGTGTATAACCTGAACATCAACAGGCACAGATGTGAGTAGGTGCATCTCCATCAATGTTCACACATTCAAAGCTGCACGAATACAGACAGGAGATGGAGATCTTCCATCACCATTTACCTGGGCAGAGTGCTCCTGGGATTTGTTGAAGATCTTTAAGAAGAACACGTGACCTTGTGGCTCAGTGTCAGTGCTACTGCTGCTCATCTCTTTCCCCTCTCCCTCTGTCTCGAAGGGCTTATTTACACATTTTTTTCAGAGCTCTGGATGTGGGCTCACCCTGTGATGTGTCAGGTCTCTTCAGGGGCAGGGAGTTGGCAGCAAGCATCACTCAGGCTCTGTAAAAGTTTTAAAACATTTCTTTAAACTCAGTGCAAAAAGCCAGAATTCAAAACTGATAATACATTTCCCAATTCATAAACTGAATTAACTCTTTTCTGATACTGCTTCTGGAAAGAATAACTTGACGTATCTGCTTTATGGAGCATTTGGTTATCATTCAGGTACTGTCTACAAAAGATAAGGAAATGCTGCTTTAAAGGCTTTGGGTTTTGAAAATCACTTCAGGAGTACATTTCTACCCTGATCTGAAGAGAATCCCACCTTTCCATCTCTACCTCTAAATGTCACTCCACATCTGGTCAAAATTTATTTGTTTGTTTATTATTTATGGTTGTCTTCATTTGGAAATAAGCAATGAAATTCTTAAGTGTCTGATCTCTGTTCAGTCAGTGTTTAGAGAACCAGGCAGATATTGTAAGGAAGAAAATTCCTCAGTTGCTTCCCTTGCAGCTTCAGGAATGGCGTTTGTTTTAATGGTGGGATTCCTTTGAAAGCTTCACCGGGAGACTCGTTTTCTCTCTGAGACTGCCACTAATGTGTTTTTTAAGAAGCACCCAAATAGCTAAAGAATAATCCAGATCTCACTGAAGCATTCAAAACGGGCTCTTTTAGAAAAGGAGACAAGGATTTATGGCCGGCGAGTACTTGTTGCAATGAGCGTGGAGAACTGTGTGGCTCTAACAACGGCAAGATTGATGGCTTCCAATCCATCAGTCCCCAAGTTGCGCCAGAGATTTTTATGACTGGAGCTTTGTCAAGACAATGCAGGCACCTGAAGGTTAAGTCTCTATTTTCATGACTAAAAGTTACAATTGGAGGGTGTGGGTTGTCAGAAGAGATTCCTGAATCATCTGCAGGTTAAAGGGAAAGAACAGCTCTCCGAGGAGGATTTATTCACGGGAGGTGATTCTGCCCCTCTACTCTGTGCTTGTGAGACCCCACCTGGAGTCCTGTGTCCAGCTCTGGAGTCCTCAACACAGAAAGGACATAGAACTGTTAGAATGGGTCCAACGGAGGGCCACAAAGATGATTAGAGGGCTGGAGCACCTCTCCTATGAAGACAGACTGAGAGAGCTGGGGCTGTTCAGCCTGGAAAAGAGAAGGCTCCGGGGAGACCTTGGAGCAGCCTTCCAGGATCTGAAGGGAGCTCCAGGAGAGCTGGAGAGGGACTCTTGGTCAAGAAGAGTAGTGATAGGACAAGGGGTAATGTTTTTAAACTGGAAGAGGGGAGATTTAGATTGGATCTTAGGAAAAAATTCTTTCCTGTGAGGGTGGTGAGGCACTGGAACAGGCTGCCCAGGGATGTTATGGCTGCCCCAGCCCTGGAAGTATTTAAGGCCAGGCTGGATGGGGCTTGGAGCAACCTTGTCTAGTGGGAGGTGTCCCTGCCCAGGGCAGGGGGGTTGGAACACGATGATCTTCAAGGTCCTTTCCAACTCTAATCATTCTATGATTCTATGATTCTATTAGGAGAGAAGTACAGCTGAGGGCACCAAGGCTGGTGGGGCACAGTGAAAACGAAGGATGTTCTCAAGTTCTTGCTTGCAAAATGTTCTCCTTCAGGTTTGACACCCTTTCTCAGTGACTGCCAAGGAAGTGCCACGGCTGATCGCTTGCTTTCAGACTCTCCCCACCCTCACGCTGAGCCTGACACAGGGTGCCCTTGGCTGTGGCAGGTGACAGCTTCCCCCACTACAGCAGGGTCTTTTTTCAATTAGTGTCACCATCACTCGCCGTGGTGCTTAGTAATAAATGTCACCAGTGCTGAAGATCTGTCCTGCAGGCTCTCTGCTTGCAAGTCAGCTCTCCATCCACTTAACTCGCTGCCCCCTGGTCTTCCCATCCACAAAGGGCAGATCTACTTTTCTATTTCTACAGTGTCCCAAACAATTTTGTTCTGACTCTGTCTTTCCATCCACCCAAGCTCCATTCCTTGCTACCTTTCAGCTGAGAGGAGCAACCTTGATCTTTGTGTGCTTTTGCAAAATGACAAGTTTTGTTTCTGAGCCCCCCCTGCCCCAGCCAACCAACCAGGGGCCAATGTTCATGCTGAAAAACGGTGTAAAAATATTGATGTTTGAATGAATTTCGTTTGTATTTTGCATTTGCATGGACTAGGGTGTGGGGTTTCAATATTTCCTTTATGTCTGTTTTTCCTATGTAGCTATCCACCTGGGTGTTTTTTAGGATAGACCTTTCCTCTGCAAGAGGGAAAGAAAAAAAAAGCTTTGACACAAATTAAACAGTTCTCCATTCTGTTGGCCAGTTGGCCAAAAGGCAGGAACGTATCATAATGTGTGTTAATGTCTCCTGCCCAGGAGATAAAAGGGTAGGAAGGCAGGCTTTACCTCTTATACAGATAGATAGTTCCTAACAGTAAGAAAAATAACCAGCTTCAAACCTGCTTGCAAGGTTTGTCATTGTTCATCCTTGTTGTTGTTTTCTCTGTCTGCTTCACCACACGACCCCTGCCCCTCCTGAGCCCATTCTCTGTTTAATCCCGTTGGAGATCTTGTGCTGCTCTGGATTTTGCAGGTTTCCTCCCCTCCCTCCCCAAAACAAGAAACAAGTTTGTTTGTGCCTGAAGGAGCTTCAAAGCTCCTCCTGATGGGTGTTCAGGTTTTGTCGCTTCAATATGTGCACCCTTTGCTGGGAGCATCATGTTTATCCCAACCCCAAACCACTTCTAGGAAGCAAGACCAGTTTGCACTACTCAAAAATACTGCAGCATCCTCCTTTTGCCAATGTTTTCTTCTTCCTCACTAGTTCATGCTCAATAGTATTTTAGACACAGACTGTGCATTTGAGCTGCTGCCTTCCTGCTTCCATCCTGCCTTGCCCTGACTCTCAGAGGCTTTTTTTCCTGGAGTACAAGATTCACCTCCTCCAGATGCAGATGTGTCAGTCTGAAGCAGTCGTTCTGGGTTCGCTGTGTAGTCACTGTGGAGCGGGATGCTCTTAGAGGGCAATTCATCTTCCCTATCCTACCTCCACTTCCCAAGAGAGGCTTCTCTTGTCCTTCAGGGCTGCCTCCTTCTCTCTGTTAACTACAAAGGTGGCCGCTTAGACTTAGTTGCTTTTCTGTTTGGCTCAGTCAGAGCAAATTAATGCCCTCACCCATATAATTAACCAAAAAAGCCCCCAGTCTTACACATGACATTGAGTAAAAGGGCTGAAAATGTACAAATGAATTCCTGGAGGACCAGTTTAAAAGTACAATCCACTCCACTTAAGTCTAAAGTTATCCTAAATAATTCCTTCTGGCAGTTTAATGGTGGGTATTTTGCTGTAACGCTTGTTCTATGACATCTGCAATGACCTAGTTTACTGTTTTTACAAATAATAATTTGTCTTAATTTTCTCTTTGAAGTAGCAAGCAAAAGAATAAATGAGTGAAATCTAAACCTGGTAACCTTGTGGATATTTTAGGTCAATAAATTATCTTCATGCATAGCTTAGTATTTCAGCTTTCCACTCCAGTGGATAAGAGCTCTTTAATGCTCGTTAAAATAGCAGAGATAAGTGATTGCAGTCTGAAGATGGAAAACATTGAATAATGCAAAGATCTGTGGATTTTGTGATTTCACTTGGCTGGGGGAGAAAATCCTTTGATTCTTTCAGAACCAGAGATAAGAAGAGCTTGCCTTTATGTAAGGACTATCCACCCTTTTATGCCAAACTTCGTTCTGAAAAAGTAAAAATGCATCACCGATTGAAGTGTCCCAGCTTGTCTATGCCAGGCATTTCTGACCTTTTTTTCATTTAAAAATTCAGGACAGACTGAGGACTATTTCATCAGAAAGCCAGGAAACCTTTTCAGAAACATCATTTAGTGCCACTAATGCAGCTCATGTTCTGGATGCAGGTTCTGGATGGTCTGGTGACCAAAGCTGTTGCCCAAAGTTGATTTACTAGATGGAGACCTGATTCCAAGTACTTCAAATCAACATTACTCAAAGCAGGATGATGTTTCTCAAGAGAAAACCTGGAGCTTTAACGAGGCAGAGATGTTCATGGCATAAGCCTGACTTCCCTCATTGTATTATTTTCTCCAGACAAATACAAAATCCTCAAGGCCACAGGCTTCTTTTAACAAACCATCAGAAAGTTCTGGCAAGAAGATAAAAACTTTGAATGAAAACCAAGTTCATCACTGTTGTTATTTCCATTCCTCTCTACAGTCTTCCCGATAAACTGTAAATCAGAATCGCCAGGGTCCATTTCAACTTCTGAGAACATCCATTTCATCCCTCTTTCTTTACAAGTGCCTGCTTTCTGGGTCTTGGATCTACATATGGCCATTCATGCAACCACGCTGTCTCAGCCGTTGCCTCCTGGAAGCATCACCTTTAATGAGGTCCATCCCCGTGGATCTCAGTACGCTGCAACTGTGGCCAGGGGCTCACATTCCTGGCACTGAAGAGTTGCACTATTTTTCCTTTTCTGATAAACAGGGATGCGTTCAACATTTCTAATATTTTATTCCCCTGTCAACATACGAGAAAATAATAATTACACCCTGCTCTGCAGGACTGGGAATTATAATCAACACCAAAGCAGGATCTGTACATAATTAGAAGCTTGTTTCAGATTCTTTTTTAGAATTTATCACACAAGAAATTGCCAGTGTCAGCTAGCATGATTTTAACCAGTGAATCTAAAAGTGACACATCATTGTTATACTTGCCATTGCAGCAGCAGTTAAAATCTCCACCATTTGCTCTAAAACAATGAAGACAGAGACTGTTGAAAAAGTTCCACAAATCAGTCAGAGGCACTGTCCTGTTGTCTGAAAGGTTTGTGGGTTTCAACCCATTTACAAGGGTTTTGTCTGCACCTTGTTACTGTAAGGTTTAGGGCTCTTCATGCACCCAAGGGTGCAGAGGGAAGTGCATTAGCCCCGTATAAAGCTGGATAAGTGAAGCACAAAGAGGTACCAAAGGCAGATTTCTCAGAAGGTGATTTGGGAACCTTGCTCACAAAGGGGACATTTAGAAATTGAGTTGAAGAGCTCCAAAAAGCTTGCATCTCATGTAGACTTGAGCCAGTATAGAGTTAGGACCCTCATAAGCCCTTTTTTAGCACTTACTTGACAGCAGCAGTCTTCCTCTTTCAACTTGCCTGTGTTTCACAGGGACAGATGGTCTCAGAATCACCGAATCACCGAATCACCTAGGTTGGAAGGGAACTTTTAAGATCACCTAGTCCAACCAATGGGGAAA
>VZRU01000907.1:114357-134401 GCA_013398155.1 Pedionomus torquatus
GGAGAAGAGACCAACCCCCGCCTCTCTGCAGCCTCCTTTCAGGGAGTTGGAGAGAGCGAGAAGGTCTCCCCTCAGCCTCCTCTTCCTCAGGCTGAACACCCCCAGCTCCCTCAGCCTCTCCTCATAAGATTTGTGCTCCAGACCCCTCACCAGCTTTGTTGCCCTTCTCTGGACCCGCTCCAGCACCTCAATGTCTTTCTTGTGGTCGGGGGCCCAAAACTGGACACAGCCCTCGAGGTGGGGTCTCACCAGTGCTGAGTACAGGGGGATGATCACTTCTCGGGTCCTACTCACCACCGTGTTCTTGATCCAGGCCAGGATACTGTTGTCCGCCTTGCCCACCTGGGCACACTGCTGGCTCATGTTCAGCCATCAGCTCATGTCTCCATCGCCTTTGCAAAATTTCCACCTCTGCTTCACTTACCCCATGGCTCCCAACTATGTCGTGTCAGCCTGGCACGTGGTATACAGATTTGGGCTATGGCTGATGCTGGGACACACTTGGGCTCCTCCAGCCTTCAGGCCAGTGACTCTTTGAAGGGGTAACGCTGGGCAAGATGCTACAACAGAGGAAATATCCCAGGCTGCAGCAGCTCCCCAAGGAGCTCCGCAAGGCGGACCCAAGCCTTAGTGTGCTTGGGTGTACATTTGTCCTTCCATAAAACAACTGGTGAGCTGAAATAAACACATCAGAGATCAAGTGTTTGGAAGCTCACTGCAGCTAGAAGTGGAAAAATACCTGAGACAAACAGTTTTATGCAATTTATTTGCAAAAGAGGGATGCTGACTGCATGAGGGTTCCTTAGCCACCCCCTGCCAGCTGGATACAGCATTATGACTGTGTTTTTTTCTACAGGGGAGGGGGGGATTTAGATTGGATATTAGGAAAAAAAAAATCTTTCCTGTGAGGGTGGTGAGGCACTGGAACAGGCTGCCCATGGAGGTTGTGGATGCCCATCCCTGGAAGTATTTAAGGCCAGGCTTGATAGGGCTTTGAGCAACCTGGTCTAGTGGGAGGTGTCGCTGCCCAAGGCAGGGGGGCTGGAAAACGATGATCTTCAAGGTCCTTTCAACTCTAACCATTCTATGGTTCTATGATTCTACCTTGGCGTGTCATATATTCTCTCATTGACTTTCAGTCTTTAAGCTGCTGTTAATTTAAAACGCTCCCCTCTTCGCCTCTGCTACCGATTCAAGAGCTTTTCTGGCTGAGACGAACTGGAATCCACACAAGAGTCAGAAAATGCCTCATAAGGGCAGTGTTTTAACTGGCTCCTCTGCATCTTCTTTTCTAACTGCATGTTACTCTGCAGCTCAGATGCAACGGATCCAGACCCTGCGGCGCTGCTCGTGGGGCTGCTCTAACTTCATTAAGTGTACACACGTACTAGGTTGTCTTGATTTTTGCTCTTTTTTTTTTTCCCAACACCTGAGAAATCTAGGCAAATGTAAGAAGGCAGGAAAAGACCTTTTAAATGCATTATAAATCCCATTTTAACTCAGGTAATTATAGCTACAGCGTAATTAAAATATTGTGGAGGAAAAGCAAATAATCCTACCAAACTGAAATCCCTTGTGCATTAGCATATTGCAGATATCTGAATCACTGCACCTTTTTTACCTTAAAGCCAAACGCTCATCAGGCTCTTTTTGCCAGAAACACCGCCCCTGCCGAGCACGTCTGTCGGATTCGCAGGGTCGGGGTCAGAGAGGGAAACCTCTCGCCTCGGTGGAAACTTCCTCCTGCTCCCCTTTCTCGAAGGCGAGAATAAACACGTCCAAATGTTGGCAATTACAAATCAAAATGTCACAGCGGAAGATAAAATCCTTCTTACATAACATTTCTCATTTCATATTGATCGGAGAGTTCCAGCTGGAAAAATAACAATGTTGAACTTGGTTTCGTGAGCACAGACTTTTTTTTCAAGAACAAGCCATCACGCCTGCCAAAAAAAAATAAAATAAGCAACCATACTCTGACCAGATCTAACTTAGTAATTTCAAGAGCAAGTACATTTGCTGGGGGAGGGAAACAATTTTACTCTGAATCTTCATCAGTCACAGAAAAGCACCATATTTGTCAAAGAAAGTTTGAGGTAATATATCTGATATAAATACACTCACACACGTCAATCAAATCCCTCCAGTATCAAAGCGGCTGAGTTGCCTTGCTTAGTGACATGGTCTATTCTTGCTGCGGAAGATGAAGGGGAGGAAGGATGCTTCTCCCCATCTCTCGCTGAAGCAGAACTTACAAGGCACAGCGCAGAAACGAGGGGGGGAATTTCTGAAGTCCCGGGTCAGACGGTGGTGACAACATTTCCTTCTGGCCTTCAAAAAAATGCACCTGTGAAAATACAATCAGAGCTTATGGGCCATAGAATCCATGTGCTCCGAAATGATTTTTTTAGTAGTATAAATGACATTATCTGCAAGAACAAATAAGCTGCATCTACCGGAGTCAGCAGTTGAGCCTGAAACTGGGGAAAGTATGAGGAGACAATCCCAACCTGCTTAATTGCCTCACAAATCAAATGCATGGGCAATAGCTCCTGTTTAGGGGAAATTCAGTGAGAAATATGATTAGTGCTCTCTGAAGGGGAAAAGAGAGCTTTGACAAAACGAGGGCTGGGTTTTTTTCCAAGTGATCCAACTGCCAGGGTCTGACTTGCCAAAACTTCCCGGGAAGGTCAAAGCTTTCCCACATTTCAGCAGTTTCGTGGGGATCGGGGTGGACTTGAGCTGGTGCAGCCTCACTCCTGGGGTGGGTTAATGACGCCCTTTGTGTGTGCTGGGCAAAACCCAGGGCGGTTTCTGGGTCATTTCATGGAAATTCAATGTCTATGGGAAAAAACATTTTCCACATATAAAAAAACTTTCTATTTTTTTTTTTCCAGGAAAGCTGCTTGAGATTTTATTAATGGGGCAGCAGATGAATGTTTGTATATAAATAACACCCAAGTGGAAGTTGTGTCTGTGTTCACTTGCGTTAAAACTCCAGAATGTCCTGCACAAAATATCTTTCCCAAAATATTTTTTCAGTAGGAGAAAACGCATATTTTACTTAATCTGTGTATAATGAGCCTTGCATAGATCCACTGCCAAATTGCACGGGCAGATTCAGCTTTTGCTGGAGTAACACGAGGGACAATGTCTCATCTGATGGTCTGGGCTTTATAGAGAGGATCTTGAAGGGTTAAGAACAATTCCGTGTATCAAAACAGCCCAATACAAATACAACACATAAATATTTGGATGCGTGGTGGTTTATACATCTTCGCACAGACACTGCGGTTTGGGTTTGGCTGCTCTCCGCTTGTTTCGGCATCCATCTGCATCTGTTCGATACATCCCTGTGTGCAAGATCAGAGCACGATGGAAATTCAAATGCTGCACATGCAACAATACGGCTGCAGCTGTGGGTGGAAGCAGGTGCCGTACAGCCTGTGTGCAAGTGCCAGATCCCAGCTCATTTTGTCCTGACTCGTGTCTCTTTTTCCCCCCCTACTCTTGAGCCCCAGAGTTATTTTCTTTCTGGAGAGGGAAAGATGCTCCATTGCCAGCAGTGGTCAGCAGAAGGGCTTCCTTGCAGGGTAGGAGATGCTCGTTGTGTGGCTGGGCTCGGTCTCAGCCACGAGCATGGCAGAGTGGTTGCTCCAGCATCTTCATCTCTTAATTGAGAGGGCTGGTCCAGCCGAACAACAAGAGCAGAGGTGGAGCTGGCTTTTATGCAGCAGCTGGGAGGCGGGTGTGGGAGGCTAAACATGACAGCTAGCCTCGGAGCAGGAGGGACGAGGTGAAATCCCCCCAACGTGACTCATGGCACAAGGGTGAAGCTACTTATCTCTTTTTCTTAGCATTATTAGAGGGATTAAGTGGAATTTAATTGGTGCTTTAGCCTTGAGCTGCCTTCAGCGTGTGAGCTGCAGAGGAGACACAGCCAGCACCGACTGCAAAGCCAGTGACCTCCAGCCTCTCACCTTCCCTGTCCTCTCAGAAGCAAACAAACAAACAAACACTCTGCTAATTAACTGCAGATGCCCCAACTGAGATGAGCAGTGCTGGGAGACATTGCCCAGGAGAGAGGAGTCAGGAAGAGGAGGAGGCTGAAAAAGTCAATCCGGCAGAAAAATAAACTCCTCCTGGGTAGGAGGATGCAAAATGAAGCTGGGCTGTAAATTCCTTCGTTCGTCATCTCCCTGGTGCTGGTGAAAAGGCAAGCTGGCAGGAAGGACTCCTGCTCTGATCACCCAGGAGAACTTCCTTGTGCTTTTCTGTGGCACTTCCAACATCCCAACTAGTGAGTTACAATGTCAAGGAGCAATCCTGGGCATGAGCACCCAAGTTTACCCAGTGGTAGGTCCAGACCTGCTCCCCAGCTTGGTTTTGGACCAGTCCCGAGGAGTTTTTCTCATGGAAAAAACCTAGTGCAGTTCAAGGAACAATTCCCACCATGCTGTGGAGAGTGAGAGTTAAATTGTAGTGACCTGGGCTGATCTCCATCACCTGCCATCAGTGCCAGAGGACAGTCTGGGACACGGCAGCTTGGCTAGTGTCAATGCAGCCGCCGCAGAGTGATGGTTGCCTGATGGAGCCCTGCATCATGCTCGAAGACTGAGCCAGTACGTGTCTGGGTCATCCTGCCAGATCTGCACAGAAAGTTGTTTTTCTCTGTACTTCCCTTCAGCTGAGTAATTGCTTTGTGAGAGTTTGTCATCTGCTGCTGCATGAAGTAAGACAGGTCGAGCAGCCACCGAGGCAGCTTCTGTTCCTAAATCTGCCATGTGCCAAGCGGACTGGCTTGATCTGATGCCTCAATCGCTCCATCTGTGAAATGGAGATAAGTGCTATGTTCCTCTATAGCTTCCTGGGAGATGCAGCCATGAAAAGTGTTACACGGGAATTGCTGTTCTTGTTCAGGCTTAGATTAGGCAGGAGTCTTAGCTCCCTGCTCCCAGGATCCAAACCATCTACAGACCAAGCAAGCAAAGTTGTGCCAGCAAAATTAATACCTTAAAACATCTTTGTTGGCTGGTCTGTACTCTGAAGCATTTTGGCAGACTTTACCCTTGCAGAATACCCAAGGTCCACCTGGCACAAGGTAAATCTCCTGCATATTCAAATTAGGGCATGTGCATGTTCCTTGCTGGGTCCAGGACACCTGGGGAGGTGCTAAAGCCACACACAACATACAAATCATGCTGAGGTTTTCCCATAGTGGAGGAACATCTCAAGGTGCCCCGTTGGCATGAGTTGCCTGGTTAACGCCCTGGCATGAGATCTCTGATGTACCCTTTCTCACAGATGTTTGGACACACTAACTTATATTTTCTGGGATCTACAAATTAAACGAGCCCTGAGCCCTTTGCCAGGCCTGTGTACTGCCTGAACTGGGCAAGGTTTGTCCCTGGCTGTTTCTGTGAGACTTCTGCAGTTCTGTCATATTTATTTTTTTTCTGCTTCTCGAATATGTCAGCTATGTAGGTCCATTCAGCCCAACAGTTTCACAGAATACCTGCTTATTAGAGTTCTTATTTTTATTCCTCACTTTGCCATCATGAAATCAATTTGAAGGCCGGCAGGCGCTGATGAGAAATGCCAACTGCCATTATACCCCCCTGGGTTTATTTTCTCACGGAAACTGGCATAGTGCAATGTTTTTCAAGGAAAACCCCCAAAGGTACAGAGAGCAGTGATGCATTTAGGAGACTTTGTGGGAAATGCAGGAGTTCTGTTCTGTGACAGGATTATAAACCAGGCAGCACAAGAACCCTGGTACTTGGAATACCCCATCGATCCTGTTTTTGTTTAACTGGTCTTTCAAACTTCAAGTCTCTCTGGTGACATTCCTTTCAACACCTCTGAACTTCCAGTGAAGATCTCCCAGGTCTCTGCTGGCCACTGGAGGCTGGAAGGCAGAAATAAATCTGTCTTGATTTAATCGAGCTGGTAGGTTTGCTTCTGATCCTGGCAAGGAGCTGCTGTGATGAGCCAGAAGAGTCTTCTGCAATTACACATTAGCTCAGGGCAGCTCCTGAGGGCCTCCACCTTTCCACACCGTGCCAGCACTGAGTCTTCAAAGCTCCCAGGCTCACAGAAATTGCTCATGCTAATGGACTTCCATAGTTGTTTTTCTCACTGGCCTCAGTCCATGTTGGTCAAGTTTGCCAAAAGTTAATGATCCTGCACAGGGTTAAAATCTACGGATTGACTGTGCTCAGAAAGACTTGCAACCCACTGTCCTGGTCAGAGTGATTCCCAGGCTCATGGAGTGTCTCTCCTGAGCAAAGTTCTGTAATCGAGCTGGAGATTGACGGGAATCTGTATGTTTGATGGATGCTTCATTGTCAGGATAAACAAGCAGAACAACATCTTTTCCAAGCACACAGTTCTTGCAGACACCCTTTGAGTTTCATAAAGTCTTCACTGGAAAAATATATCATGCCCATTACCACTTTTGAGTCCACTCCAAATCCACGCTGTTAATAAGAGCTATAAATATGCTCCAGCAGATAATGCCAAAGTAATAACCATCACAAGAGGAGGTAAATAAATGGAGGGCATGGGTTTGCGTGTGCTTCAAAGATGTTCTATCTTGCGTCCCCCAGTGTGATTCTGTAGATGGCATTCATCACTGGGGAAGACCTGGACACCACTGGTAGTTCCCTAGGGAACAAGGGAGAAACAGCATTGAGTTGTGAGCAGCCAATAAAATATTGTGCAGCTGAAATGTTTTACTGGCTGAAAGTCTTGAAGGGTAAGTCAGAGATTTGCATAAATAGAAAACCAACCCAAGACTTTCTTCTCCGCTCGTCACATCTCTTCTGTGCTGTGTCCAGCAGTTAACCCTTAGGGGACAGAACAGACAAAGATGCAGATTCATCTCTTTTTCCTTCACAGACTATGAAAAGAGCCTAAAGAGCAAGCAGAATGATGTTTGGATGGCCCACATGGGGTGTGGGATCTTCAGCACAGAGAGGCTTCATGCAGAAGTTATCAAGAGAGGTTCATTGTGTTGTGGATTTTATAAAGAGCTCTGGATCAGGTGAAACAGTTTTGCCAAGGCAGCAATAATCTTCCTCCAAAATGCATATTATTGGGCTATTTTAAATGCCATAGGTGAGTTGTGGTGCGTAAGGTCAAGGGACAATTGCTTTCATCTGCCAGAAATATACTCTGAGAGCCTATTAGTACATCGTGTTTAGTGTTATCCTGCCTGACTTAATTCAGTCCAGTCCTGGCCAAGTGCCACTGCATAAACCTCACCAACATTTTCATTTCCATTTCCAGCAGCCTTCGCTGGCAGCAGCCCCTCTGACTGCCTCCCACTCAAGTTTTAAAAACTTTAGAAGAATCTCTTCTTTGTGCAAAACAATTTGATCTTCTTGCACTGCCCAGGGAAACACAACCTGGCAGGAAAAGCACTGAAAAAGCTGGTACAACCAGCTCCTTGGACTTTGGCTGTTTATTCTGCGTCCTCAATTGGCACCATCAGACCAGAAGGACCAGACCAAGAAGGAATGAAAAACAAGTTGGTAGAGGCTTTTACTATTCTCTGTATCACCTCCAATGATGAGTCACCCAGAGTTGTAGGAAGGGTCCTCTGTAGGAGCTGCTGTAACAGCAGGGAATGTGTCTCTTCCCTTACAGGTTGACCATTAGCCTCCATGCCTGTGGCTTGTACCACTGCTAACCAGGCTTTTCTGGAAATCGAGCCCTCTTTCTCCAATTGTTCCTCCAATTTACTAAATTTCCCCTCCAAACTATAAGGGGTGACAAGAAGAATGCCAAGAGCAGCTGGTTTTGGCTCTTATAATTTTCCTGTCTTTATCTCCATTATTACACTAGGCATTTCTTGCCTGTTTTGTCTAAGCTATTTTTACAAATCTGCTGTGCAATGTGATGAATTGTGTCCTGTGGGTGCCTGTTTTTCTCCATTAACTGTCAAGTGAGTCCACATAACTTGTTCAGATGGAGATGTCAACGCTGAGGACATTTACATTTCAACAAGGAATATGAGCCCAGAGTGTCTAAGGGGTGAGATTCATCTCATCACACTTTAGGTGTCCAGAGACTGGATGTTAACTACTGAGCCAAGGCATCAAGACTTTTTTCTTCCTCAACAGAGACAACCCATCCTCTGATGTTCAAAAGAGAGGATGACTAATCTATCCTTTGGCTATAAAAGGAGTCAATGTGGCTAGCTGAAATGTCAATAGAGATTTTGCAGATGACTCGGTGGGATTTAGCTGAAGTGCCTCGCACAGCTGCAGAGCAATGGCTCAGCCCAGGTCTCTGGTCTCACATCATCATTTGTCATCAGCTCGTCGGGCTCTGCTCTGCTACTGATGGCTTAGGGAAAAAATATCACCAGAGTCTGGTCCTTCTGAACCTGATGACTGAATTTCCCCAGACTCCAGCAAGAGTAAGACCAAAATCCAATGCCCTTTTGACTCTAGTGTCCTGTCACACCAGTTTAGCAGCAACTAGAAGACTCACATCGGGCATCCCTATCTCTAAACATACAAATAGCTCACTCAGAAAGAAATAAGCCTCTGAGTACGCTGCTGGGATGGGGGTGGGTGGGGAATGACACACTGAAGATACAGAGGGAGCTGATGTTGGCTGTTACCTTAGCAACAATCTCCATCTGGTAGGAATCTGAAGCAGGCGGCCTGACCCCTGGCAAAAATGTTTGAATGTTTAATGACTTAAATAACTGAGTAATTCTGGGCTGCTATGAAAGGGAGTAGCGTGTAGCCCCAGTTGAACACCGCTTGTAACCATAATGGGTGAAGTCAACGTGGTCTCACACGCTTAGGCTTTGGCAAAGGAAATGAAACAGAAGTACATGCAAGACATCACGTTTGAAAGAAAATGGGCCTGATTTTCCACTTAGACTAAATTCATGGTATTCTAACTCCATTGAGTCTGTATTTCTTGCTACAAGGAGAGAAGGTGGTTTAGGGTATTGGTAACAGAGTAATATCAAGCAGTTACACAGCATTGTTATTCCATAAATTTCAATACCCATTAATGCCACAGAAGGGGAGGGTACAATTCCAACTGTATTTCACCAAATAATGTATTTAAAATATTTATTATTATTTTATTGTGTGTTATGATGTGGCTGATTAATTCTAGATTGATGCCCTGGAGAGTTTGGCTCAGCCTTGAGTTTGTTTCATGGACAGTCTGTAGGGCTCTTTCTTGGCTGAAGTCTTATTAAGAAGTAATAAAAAAAAACGGTTCAGGCTTGCCTGCTTCAGCGCTCTTAAACCCCAGAAGCTTTGTGATATATTCTAGACTGCCATCTGTTTTTTCTTTACCTGCAATTAACTTAAAACAAAGATTCAGGTTGGAAGGCCACTTTGGAGATCCATCTAGGCTAACCTCCTGCCAGAAGCAGGGCTCTAAGTAGGGCTCACACACGGGCTCCTGCCATCGGTGTGTTCTTGACAAAGGCTCTTCTACCTGAGCCAAAGAGCTTTGCTCTTGGGGAGACTCCTGTCTTCACATCCATTTATTTTGTGGCTTCTTTCTGACTGAAAGGAGGGAGATAATTTTCAATATATTTTTTTATATTATTGTGTTCTACTGGAACTTATTGCTACAGGCTACCAAGAATTGACTTTTTAAAAATTATAGTGTCCGTCCTGTCTCATTTTCTACTGTATCATGGGAATGGCTATCATGCCATCTACTTTTCCCATGGTACAAGCAATTTCATGCAGACCAGGTGAAATTTGTCCTTATCTTGTCCTGTGCCTTTCATATTCTCTAGTAGAGAAGTATGACTCTTCCTAGTCTTTGGCCCACACCACCAGCAGCAACCCTCCCATTTGGGCTAGCAATCCATGCTCCCTTCACAGCCCTGGGTACATTCCCCAAGTTCTCAATACTCCCTGGTATAAAAAGCTGAAATATCTATTTCTCTTCACTTACCTTCAACAGAGCCTAGGATGACCATCTCAAAAGGAAGGATCTGCATTAGTTAACCATTTAATACTGCCCGGGTCTGCCTGGGTAACTCTCATGGAAATGGGTTCTTGCAGGACGCTTTCATCTGCTTCAAAGGTTCCTGGCTCTGGAGCTGTCAGTGATGACAACTGAAGTGCTTCTCTATTGAAGCTTCTCATGAGACCCCACCTGGAGTCCTGTGTCCAGCTCTGGAGTCCTCAACACAGAAAGGACATGGACCTGGTGGAACGGGTCCAGCGGAGGCCACCAAGATGCTCCGAGGGCTGGAGCCCCTCTGCTGTGAGGACAGGCTGAGAGAGCTGGGGCTGTTCAGCCTGGAGAAGAGAAGGCTCCGGGAAGACTTTGCAAAAAATCATGTTGGTCTGGTTTTGGGGTGGGTTTTTTTTGTCATTGTTGTTGGGGTTTGTTTATCAAAAAGGGATTCAGTTCAATACAGGTTTCATATTTATGTAAGGATCAGAAAATTGAGATTTTGTTGCAGCAAGCAAATAGACGACAGTGTAAGGATGGATATAAAGGCAAACGTAAGCTGGAAAGAGGTAAATTATTCTGGATCTCATGTGTTCCAGGGAGAAAGCTCAGCTAATTGAAAGGAAAAACTTCTTTTTACTAGATCTACCCTTGGAGCAGTCTCTGGTCAAAGTGACGAAAGATTCCCACATGTATGCAACTAATACTGCAGCGTGTGGGGCTGGAAGCTGGGGGGGAAGGAGGGGAAAGGGGCAGTGTGTTCAAAACACTCAATACTCCAAGGATTGTGATTACTCCAGAGCAAGGGCTCCAAGTGGAGTCTCCTGTAGCCCAGCTGAGCACTCCAGTGCTTGGGCTATTCATCATTCTGGGATGGATTGGTCTTTTCCTGTTTTTAATGAAAGTTTTCAAAAGCTTCTGACGGTTCAGATGCAAAATGAAAACAAATGTGCAAACCTCAAACAGTCTCCCAATTCATCTTTTCCAGCCATGCCAGATTCTTGGAGCATGCCATTAATCTTTCCAGTGGGATAGCCGGGTTTCTTACCTAGGGATTTGCTTCTTGCTTACTTTGGATCTGGAAGTCTCCTGTCCTTTCCCAGCTCTCTGGGGATGAATGAGAGGCAGTGCAAGGATTGTGCCTCTGACCAAGCCCATGCTGCTGGTGCTGGTCCTGCCTGCCCAGTTTCTGGTGGATAAATCTTCATCTTGTGATGCTTAAGGATGTCAGCTGTGACCTCCCTTCCCTCAACTTCAGCTGTGTCTTGTGGTTTTGCAACCCTCTTACTGAAGGGTTCCTGGATGTGGCTTTCCAATTGAAGAAGGGTCTCCATTCTCTGTTGGACACAATGGCCATCCCTTGTCAATCCATCCTGCTGTATGAAAGGCTCACGTGCACGTCCAAACTGTTCTAGGAACAAAGAGATTCTTCCACATTTGCCATTGTTACAAGACCAGACAAAAAATATCCTTGTGGAAATTAAATGCTCTGTGTGTGTGTGAGTTACTAACAGAGCTGTGGTCTTTGTCTAATTGGAGTAGAGATATGTGGACATAACAAAAACTAAATGCATTAGCCCAGTTCCATGGTTACTAAGAAACAGAAGGAGCAGGTACACTATAGTTATTTCATTCCCAGATGAGGAAGGGATGCTCAGACTGAAATTAAAGTTTCTTTTTTTTCAAAGTGGTCATATTTCTGTAACGCAAGTGCCAGCAGCATCTGTTTAACCTGCAGAGCCAGGAAATGGCTCTATTTATTTTGCAAGCTCCGTCCTTTCAGCAAAAGTTGATATGTGCCTTTGTTTACTTAATTAGTTTTTCTCCTTTTTGTATTAAACCATGTTGCCTTCAGCAGATCATGTTTTATTCGCAGCAGGTAAAAAAGAATGAAAAGGGATTACTCCAGGTGGAGGAAAAGCTCCCACCGTCCTTGCAACTGAGATTGAGAAAATCAGCAGGACAGGTCAGAAGCAGGAGCAAAGGCAAGGGTCAGGTTTGGCAAACCCAGCGATATGCTGAAAAGGGGTGAGGACTTTTTCAGATGGTCTCTACACACGCATCTCTGCTGGTAACACCAGGCTGATGGGGCAGCAAAGGGAGTGGAGAAGCACCACTGCCTCTTCCTCCCGTTTCACTGCCCAACTGCCCTCTTGGGGAACATTCCCCAGCACCTCAGCACAGCCCAGGGAATGAAGGCACCAGGCATCAGGGCAAGGGATGAGGGACTTGGGACTTTTTAGTCAGGAGAAGAGAAGGCTGAGGAGGGATCTGATCAACACCTAGAAATACTTCAAGTCAGTCTTTTTTCAGTGGTGCCCAGTGACAGGAGAAGAGGGAACGGGCACAAACTTGTACATAAGAAGTTCCATCTAAACATGAGGAGGAATTTCTTTCCTGTGAGAGTGGCAGAGCTCTGGCAGAGGCTGCTCAGAGAGGTTGGGGGGATATTCAAACCCCGCCTGGACACATTCCCATGGGACCTGCTCTGGGTGACCCTGCTCCGGCAGAGGATTGGACTGGATGATCTCCAGAGGTCTCTTCCAACCCTATAGCATTCTGTGATAAGCATCAAAAAAGCATCCCTTGGGGAAGGCTTTCCTGCTGCCACCAGCTCCAACTCCTGCAAGCTCCTCACCACCTCTGTCAGCCATCCCTGGCCACCTGCTGATGTTCATCTGATCCTCTTGCTGACAGACCCATTTCTTTCTCTGTGGTGAGTCCTGGCAGGAGTTTCATCCCATTCAGCTGTTAATATTTGATTACGCCTCTAGTGAAGTGAACACTCATTAAGTTAATTTCAGCAACAATATAAACATCAAAGGACTGAATTAGTTGCGATAACAGAATGTGATGGGTTGGGCATCGACATTCATTTATTGCTTTCTGCTGCTGCTGTTGAGGACAGAGCGTGGCTTTGGGGGAACTTTCAGGTGGGACATTTCAAACCTGACTTAAACATCCTAAGTAGTGGTTCCTGTAGAGGAGAGCAGAGATTTGCAGGACCTGGTGCGAGTGTGGGGTCTGACTCTCCTGAAGAGAGAGAATCAACTATGAGAGATAAGGGATAAAGATAAGATTTAAGATTTCATTGTGCTCCTTCTGTCCCTCTGGAAGACTGACAGCTCTCAGCTTCTTTGTGCTCAGTGACTCAGACCAGCTCTGAAGGCTCTGGGATGATTTCAGCTCACCAGGAGCCTGGTGTTCCTAATGGAAAACATATTGGTTTAGGTTTAGTTTTTTTTATTGTTGTTTTGTTTTTTTCTTTTCAAATTCCTCCAATTGATTTCCATTAAAATGCTCAAAAAAATGAGCTTTTTTTTTTTTTTTTTTTTTTTTNGTTTTTTTTTTTTTTTTTTTTTTTTCCTGGGGATGTTTAGATTCTTTTCAGCTTCACCCCGTGCTGAAATGTGCACTCTCACATTCCATTTCCTCTTGCTGCTGGTTCACTGTGACAAGCCAAAAGGCTTTCTTTTGACTTTTGCTAAAGCCAGTTGTGTTCCCTTAACACCTGAAGGTCATTATTGATGCCAAATTCTGCGTGGTCACTGTGAGCATTGACACTGTAAAGCGCTATCGTGGTGGGTAAATAATTGCCATAAAACTTTCCCACTGAAACAAAGTTGGAAATGAAACAAAAATATTGATATAGTTCACACCAGTTCCACAGGAAATGAGCAATATTGACTCTTCCAAGTTTGTTTTCATCCCAAGTTGCAACAAATATCAATTACCTTTGAAAATACTGTTATTTCTGGCCATCCTTGTTATTTTCCTTTAAATACCCAGCCTTTCCATGTTTTCTCAGGCTGTTCTGCCCCTTTCCCGTCTGGTCATTTTGCATCTCTTACCCAGTGCTGCCCAAACCCCGGCCACTTGCTGGTTTCTCCTATTTCCAGTAGCACCATTGCTCTCTTGATTTTCACAGCAGGGCATACGAGGACTCTGCAATTGGCAGAACTGAGCTAATTGATGGCCTCATTTAGCTCTTTGAAGACTGAAACAATTGCACGAAGTCCCTGGTTCAGTAACGGATGAGGATTTGGAAGGCAAGGAAAGGCTTTGTCTGTGTTGGGCACGACATATAAATATAAAACCTGTTGTTTTATCTCCTGTAAGTATAATTACCTAGTCAGATGAGCGATTACAGCACTCGGGCTATTTGCTCTGGAATTAGAGTATTTGCAGGGCTACGAAGTACTGTACATGCTCTGGTAAATCAAATCAGTTTGAAAATTACATCATGTATTACAGAGTCAAAAGCAAGAATGGGAGGCAGGGACCCTGATTGACAAAAGATCTCAGTGCATGGTTTCACGGGTCTTGTCTTTGCTATTCCTTCCCCTGCCTGCATTTTGGGCCATTCTCATTTCTTCCAAGTCGCTGTTGCTTCGAGATTAGGAGATTTACCAGAGGGATGAAGGGAAGTGGCACCACCCACCGCGGTCGTCCTATCCACGTCCGTCCATCCCCTTGGTGACCCCAGCCAGGGTGTAGCTCTGCAGCTCAGCACAACCCTCCTCTTCTTCCTGGGCATTTCCCACGCTGCCTGCACCCCTCACTGGGGAGACTGGTCTCTCACTGTCTGTTACCAGTCTCTCACTGGGGAGACTGGTAATTACATGCTGTACCAACCTCTGCATTGAGTTTTGCTCTGGTTGGGCTGCTGTCTGTTGCAGTTGCAAACTCATTCCTCAAATCCAAAATTAATTTGAAGAGTGTGTGAGAAAGAGAGGAAAGAAACCATTTACTCCCTTTCCCTTCGTTCTTACAAACGTCTCTTTATATTTCCATTCTCCTTGAATGCTTAGTGGCAATTCTTTTCAGACATTCTAAATATTGCTAGCAGTTCCAGGTAGCAGGACAAGTATTACTACCTTAATGGAACTGCCTGTTTTCTTTCCCCTTCTGTAAGGGAATTCATGAGGAATGGCTGAGAGGTGGCCCGAGAGTGACTTGGGTACGGCTCGTACCATCTACATTAAATAACCTCTCTAGTGGGTTGTTTCCATTTAACATCTACTGACATGCTAACAAGTCTTTGTAAAATGGTCACACATTTGCTAGAGTCATATCTCCAGCTCACGGAACACATGTAGAGAACAGCATTTTATAACCACTGTCTTTATGCAGACGTCTTTTCTGTTAATATGTAATAGTCACTTTGTACTGGACATCTCAGAAATCCTCTAAGAATGCCTGGCCAGACAGGAAACCAGCCTTACGAAACAGTACAACACTCGAACTTTACCTTCAAGGTCCCGTTCTTCAGTTAATAATTCCATTTCAATTATTGATGCCTCAGTTTACCCATCTGAAAAATAATGTGTTCCTGACAAGACACTGAGATACTTTAGTGATGGCGCTTTGCGCGGCTTGAAATGATGCTGCTTGAAAAATGATGTTTTTCTTTAGCATCTGGCTGGCTGAGACCCTGAAGAGTTGTTCCAATCAACTCTGATTGACGCTTCTTAATTTTTTTTTTCCCTTCAGGAGGTGTTATTGTTTTCAAAGTGTGGGGCTTTTCCCTGAGCAGTGAGCATCCGAGGTGCACTGAAACAAAATACAGAAAGGACAGTTATATTAACTCACTCCCTGTCATTAATTAAATCCCAGTGTAAGTGGAAATTTTGCCAGTCCAATTAACTAAAGCAATATAGAATGCTCATATTTGATGATTTCTTCCTCCCTCTTCCTTTCCATCAACTATTTAACAGGAGACAGCAGGTAAAAGTGAACACACACTGTTGTCTCCACTGTTTTTCCAAACCGTGCTGGAGGCTGTTGAATGTGCTCTGAAGTGTTAATGCTGAAGTTGGCTCGTTAAACGAATAAGCTCAGGTACCTGCGGGTGCCTCCTCCTTGCCTCCCTTGATCTCGCACGGTCCCCCAGGTGCTGAGCACGGGGAGGGGGGGAGAGATCAGCCCCTGTTAGCGAGAGCGACCGCTGAGTTGGAGGGATCTCATCAGCACTCCCACGCTGGCACTGGGATTCTGGCTGCAGATGAAAAGCAGTTGTCGCCATGGACACCAAAACAGGGAGGACTAATCAGAAAATATCGATAGGGTAAAATGTCAGTGGCTGAAAGCTAAACCGGCGTGTGATCTGTAAAGGAGAGCAGTGAATCATCTCTCGGTGGTGATAGGTGAGGTGATCTCTGACTGCAGGGAAGCTTTGCCTTGGGGGAAATCCAAGGGCTAATTTGCATCTTTCATTATTACGAATAGCGGCGTCACAGCACTGGAAGCAGCATCCTGGTGTGTTGAGATGTTAAGTAAACAGAAAACAAAACTGGTGTCAGATCCTACGAGTTTGCTGTCTGAGCATCAGGAACCAGGAGGGGCTGGGAAGGCTGAGCTGAGACCCAGGGTATCTTAGATCTTAGATATCTTAGACTGCCGAGCCCTGACCAGAGGGCACCAAAGCTGAGGCTTAGGCAAGGACACATCCAGAGACCCTGGGAGGGGTGTCAGGGTGGCTACAGACCTTGTAGTGACTGGGGAAGGTGGCTGTTTGAGGTCCTACCTCATCTAGTCCGTACATGCAGAATTTAATATCCCCCAGGAGTTAAAACACAGGAGAAGATCTTCCAGCCTCAAACCACTGCCGTGGGACAGCTGTGACTTGGGAAGATAATACAGTCTCCCCTCCCCAAAACTGAGCAAGAGCTTACAAGTTAGCCCATTTGTCATTCTAGAGGGGAATTTTCTCATCAGTTTTCAAATCAGAACCTCCTCAAATCCCAGCGCTAATCAGGCACCGATTTACTGCTTCGTTTTGCTGTGTAATTTGCAAAAATACATCCACAGGCTTGGCAGCCATGGCAGTGCCTTTACAATCTGGAGTTCTCTGAATGTATTTGATTACATTAGTCAGAGTGTGGAAGTAGTTGTCAAATGGAAAGGATGACTCCAATAGACCCAGGTTTACTGCTTAGGGGAACTCTAGTAGGAGAAAAGGAATACAAGTAAGTCACCAGCTGATGCAATTTTGGATTGTAGGTACACCAGGCATAAATGGTACTGTGCAAACACACAGAATCACAGAATCACAGAATCACCTAGGTTGGAAGGGACCTTTTAAGATCATCTAGTCCAACCAATGGGAAAAAAAAAAAAAAAAAAAAAAAAAACCAACAACCACCCCAAAAAAAAAAAAAAAAAAAAACAACCAACCGGACAGGTGGAACCCCCAAAACCACAAAAAAAACAACAACCATAAACAACACCNAACTTGAAGCCATCACCCCTTGTCCTGTCATCTGTAACTTGGGAGAAGAGATCAACCCCCGCCTCTCTGCAGCCTCCTTTCAGGGAGTTGGAGAGAGCGAGAAGGTCCCGCCTCAGCCTCCTCTTCCTCAGGCTGAACACCCCCAGCTCCCTCAGCCTCTCCTCATAAGATTAGCTAACATAATAATAATTAATTAACATAACACTTTAAAGTGTTTCTGCTTTTCTCAGAGTATTTAAATGGTCTTAATTTTTTAAATTCATACCTTATACATTCAAGAAAAGTGTCCCAGAACGGCCTTTCCTGTGGCAGAAGACGTGATGGAGCAGAGACAGGAACTGAAAGACCAAAAGGCCTTATCTTGTCAGCAAAGGCAGGGGAATTTTATCAACACCACCAACTGCAGGTGCAGTTTGATGCTTTCTCAATGTACCAGGTATGACTGATGGGCAAGGAGCTGATTCCTGTGGTGGAGATCAGGTTTGATATCAGTTCTTCAAGACTCCCTGCAAGAAAATCTCATGAGAGAGGATTTATTGTCAAGGAGAAGAGCAAGACAAGCCCTGTTGTGGTACTAGGGCACATTTCAGAATCTTCCAGGATGAAAATGGACCTTCTTGAATGTAAAAAAAATAAAAGGAGGAAACCACCTTTTCTTTGAGTTTTTTAGAAAAGCAATTGTCTGTTTTTCAACTGCAAATGAGGTCTCCTCTCCATGTAGGAATGATGGCTTACACCCCCTCCTCTTCTCACACCCTCCCCGTCAGCTGGGGTGACCACCACCTTGGGCAGAGCCCTGTGCCCAGGAAGGGGATTTTTCTCCCTGTAATGACTAAGATGCTGTTCCACACTCACTCTGCCAACCTTACTGTGGGGCGCTTGCTGTGAGAAGGGGAGAAATGGCTAAAAAGGGAGATAGTGGGGGAGATGGAGAGAACAAGAGCCACCACGACCATTTGCCAAGACCCTGTGAGATAACTGGGCACTTCGAGAACCAGCCTGACAGGCTCATGGGGCAGAGCAATCCCAAAGTATTTTATTTTGCCTATTTTACTGTTTTAATAACTTGCTACTGCTCATTACCATGTTGTGAAAAAAGTGTGGCAGACAGAATGGCTATTTACGGGTAGACAGTTGCGCTAGGATTTCAAGTCATTATTAATGTTGTTCGCTCCAATTCTCATGTAGACACTTTGGTCATTTAATTACATTGGAAAAGAAGGTTTTTTTCCCCCTTTACTTTAATTTCAGGGGATTTTCAGATCTGTCTTTCAGATCTATAACGTGTATTAAAAGAAGGGTGGTCATTCTGCCCACCTGGCAGGGCCTGAAATGTCCCTTGAACTGCTTTATGGCTGTTGCATCATTATTGCTGGATGTTATGATGATTATGTTTTAAAAAAGACTAAAGCAGCAAGTAGGAAGTTAATTTGCACTATATTATAATTAATGCAGAATAAATCCGACTGTAATCAGGATGTTCTGATTGCAGTCTAGAGGGATTTCTGGATGTCCTTTTTAACCATGACATCATGATTTTGACCCCATTAAAAGTGAGGAATCAAGACGGGAGCTGAGGATGCTGGAACTACTCGTGTACAACTAAGCCTGGAGGAGAAGACCAGTAGAAGATCTCACGAGCAGAGATCAAGTATCTGAGGAGACAGTTTAAGGGACACATTTCCAGGTCCTGATTCATAGTTCTTGAATTTACAGTCAGGGCTATGATGAATTTTCCTATCATTATCCCAACAAAAAAATTTAAGAGACATCAGAGTCAGAAAATTTTAAAGATCATGTGGAATGAGCCAGACCATCCTTTGTTGCCTCAAAATCTCCAAACTGTCTCCTCTCATAAAGCAAGATAGCTTTGGGATATTTCTCACAATCCTTGCCATCACTTCTTAACTGTTGCAAGGGAATGAAGGGTCCAAATTATCAGCAAAACTGTTTTGAAAGAGTCTCTATTTTGACATAAAAAAAAAGGCAGGCTAATTAATCAGTGCAATGACAAGAAAAGATATGGTTGAGTTTTCATAGAAAAATATATCTGAGCATAAATCCAGACTGTTTATTCAGGCCTTGTCTTTTATAATCTCTCCTCTCTCCTCCTAAATGTGTCAGCAGGTTCTCCAATTCTTTGTTCCCAAAGCCTTTCAAAGGATTTTTCCCCTGACAGCCAACAAACACGCTGATGAAACACTAACTCTGCTTGCTCATTTACAACAAGCACTCTTGGCAGCTTAATGCACGTACACATGTTTTCTCAATGCATCAGACAGCAAGATTCGGGACGTTGCAGAAATCTATGTCGTTGGCACAGATTTGTTCCTGATGGATAACACAACAGCATTTGAATAATCTTCAATACAAATTATTTCTTAGCAGACTAAAATAATTGTTCCGGTGCCCCAACTATGCAAACCCAGCAGAGTTTAGCTCAGTTTAGAATTTGCATTCTCTCACGCTCACAATATTTGATTTTTTTCAACCCAGTCCTGGCTGCAGATCTGATGGGAATGAAGTGGACAGGAGCTAAGCAGTACTTTGTTTCCAATGAAATGAAGGGATGCCATCCAGAGGGACCTGGACAGGTGGAGGTGTGGGCTAGTGCAAATCATGTAAAGTTCATCCAAGCCAAGGGCAGGGTCCTGCACCTGGGACATGGCAATCCCAGGCACAAATACAGGTTGAGCAGAGAATGGCTGGAGAGCAGCCTTGAGGAGAAGGACTGGGGAGTGCTCCTGGAGGAGAAGCTCCCCAGGAGCCGTCAGTGTGCGCTGGCAGCCCAGAAAGCCAACCCCAGCCTGGGCTGCAGCAAAAGCAGCGTGACCAGCAGGGACAGGGAGGGGATTCTGCCCC
>VZRU01000907.1:135117-152965 GCA_013398155.1 Pedionomus torquatus
GGAGGGACAGGACAAGGGCAAAGGGTTTTAAATTGGCAGAGGGGAGATGTATATGAAATCTGGGGAAGGACTTGTTTGTCTGATGGTGGTGAGGCACTGGAAGAGGTTGCCCCGAGCAGCTCTGGCTGCCCCATCCCTGGAGGGGTTCAAGGCCAGGCTGGATGGGGCTTGGAGCAACCTGGGGTGGTGGGAGGTGTCCCTGCCCAGGGCAGGGGGGGTGGAACTGGATGATCTTGAAGGTCCCTTCCAACTCTAACCATTCTAGAATTCTATGAAATGCTGGGACAAGTACACCACAACTTTCCTCAGCAATAAGAAGAAAACAGTTCTATGTGATATCTTGGAGAGAAGCGGCAGCTGGACCTTAGGGAGTGGCTCGTTTCTTCTTAAAGCCGTGTTTCCTTCTCAAAGTGCTGCTGAGCTCTGGTAGTTCGCAGCCTCCCCTGGTATCAGAGGTTTAAGATTATGAGCTCTAAAGTGGAGGTCCAGGAGTAGTAGCTCCTGATGCCCCTCTGCCGCTCCAGCACTGCCCGGGCGCAGTGTGATCACAGTGGGGAGGTGCAGCCATACACTGGAGGCACTTTGGCATTACTGGTGACTCAGCATCCTCTCAACCTACTAATTGAAAACAAGTTAGCATCTAGACAATTCCCGTGGCACCGAAGTCACTGATATTTGTAGCAAACCCTGACAATTTCTGTTACTGTTTTTCTGACGTATGAAGAAAGGCATTTTCCAGAGGGTCAGAAAGAAGGATATTTCACGTCTAGGCTTCATCAATGACTTTAATTCCTTGATGATTTTTGTTTGGCCTTTGAAAGAGAAGGACAGCCCTGCTGACAGGGAATTCTTCCTTTTTATCGTGGCGTCAGAGCATAAATGAGATATGACAGAACATCTTCAGGTTGCCTTTGGCATAGTTTTGTGTTAAATGCTGCTTTAAATTGAAGATTTTTTGCATGGCA
Organism: Pedionomus torquatus; assembly: GCA_013398155.1. Taxonomy (NCBI): domain Eukaryota; kingdom Metazoa; phylum Chordata; class Aves; order Charadriiformes; family Pedionomidae; genus Pedionomus; species Pedionomus torquatus. Next base: position 136,083 of record VZRU01000907.1, read on the forward strand.
GAGGCAGGACACACCATGTCTATTCTGTTTTTCTGTGCAGAGAATTTTCTTTTTTTTTTCCAATTTGGTTTGAATTTTTTTCTAGGAGTCTTCTGTCCTATCTTATGTTGAAGTACTAAGCTAAATAAATAGGATTTAGATGATGAGAATCCCTAGGTGCACATTTGAGGCATCTCGTAGAGCCATTAAGGGTGGATAAGAGCTTATTTGGGTTCCGATGATGTCCTTATGCTACAGCCTATAGAGCTTTGATAGCTTTGGTGTCAGCACTCAGATGCAAGTGCTCGTGTTCCTTGACCAAAGTCCACGTGAGCTGAATCCACCTCTAGTGTCCCAGGCTCTAGTCAAATTTGTTTATTGGGGGAAACTCTTGGTGCCCCATACTTTTGGGCAGAACGGGGGATTTGGACTCCCAATTACACCCCTCAGACACAGCATCACAGCACAGAAATCTCTCGGTGGCACTATTATTTTACCAGCCAGGTAACCCTGACATCTAGATTTTTTTTATCACGTGTAGTCATCATGAAAAGTGTTAAAAATGCTGTACAAAACCCACATCATTTCAACAAAGCTCCTGGAGTACAATGCCTCTATTTCAAATCAAAGAGAAGCATTGAGGCCAGAGCTAAGAGAAAGACCTGGAACTTCATGGCAATTAACAGACAATTACATTCTTATAATGAAGAGATTTTTTTTTTTTTTTTTTTTCCCCAAAACTCTACGGATCTAGCTATAATTAGGCAGTCACACATCCTGCAGGACTCTGAATTGAATTTAACACTTGCGGTAACCTTTTTTGAATGCCGAGCCACAAAACCGTGTGAAGTCCTGTCCCCAAATAATGACAGAACTAATTTTCTTGGTCTGATTCAGCGACTTCTTTGTTGTGCAACCGACCCAGAAGTCAAGGCTGACAGCAGAACCTCTTAAGAAAATAGAAAAGTTTCAAATTCAAGACTGTGCTGGAGAATCTGCTTGCATTTGGGACTTGCGTAGTCCTTTCAGATTTCATTCACAGGTTCGGGAGCTGCTCTGAGTGAGAGATTTATGTAGGGTGTTTGTGGAAGCTGCTTTCTTGGGAATGGTATCACAGTGTCATAATGGGAACAGCACCGGAAAAGAACATTATGGGCACTGTTAACTCATTATCCACTTGTCTGAAAATATCATTTTAAATGAAACGTAACATATTAAGCTTGATTTAGATACAGCGTATGAAGAAAGGGAATCTCTGGAGTACAGCATTTCCAGGAAAGGAGACCCTGCAGTGGTCTGGGTTGTGACCTCTTTATAATATACCCCGGACCAAAAACCTCGAGGGGAATACAACTCCTCCTCCAGCCCCCATGGTCTTCTGGCAGGTTTAAGTACCAGTTTGGTCGTGGGGCATCCCCCCCGGTAGCAGCATGTGCCTGGGCATATTCTTGGCCTGGCTTTCTTGGTGACCGTATCCATGGTAATGGTTTTAAACTGGAAGAGGGGAGATTTAGATTGGATATTAGGAAAAAATTCTTTCCTGTGAGGGTGGTGAGGCACTGGAACAGGCTGCCCAGGGAGGTTGTGGCTGCCCCAGCCCTGGAAGTATTTAAGGCCAGGCTTGATAGGGCTTTGAGCAACCTGGGGTGGTGGGAGGTGTCCCTGCCCACGGCAGGAGGGTTGGAACACGATGATCTTCAAGGTCCTTTCCAACTCCAACCATTCTATGATTCTGTGATTCTATGATTCTAAGTGATCGTGGTATCTTTCTAGCTACATACGTAGCAAGGAACCCCTGGAGAACAAGATGATCTTTAAGGTCCCTTCCAACCCAAACCATTCTATGATTCAGTTCTCAGGGAAAGGCTTTGAATTAACAGGAGAAGGAAAAAAGAGGGCTGTCTTGGTTGAAAAGCGTGTCTTGCTGTCATTTTTCCTGCTTGTCTATCCAAGGCCAGGGTCGTTCACTGGGTGAACTCTGTTCCTCACAGCTCCAGGCTGTTTGAAGGAGAATTAAGTGACAGCTGGTTGTACAGGCAGCTGCCAGAGCTGCTGCACGGGCTCTGCAGCAAGAGAAGCCATGAGACTAATGAACCTGTATCAGGAAGGAGAGCGATAGGACAAGGAGAAAAGGTTTTAAACTGAAAGAGGGGAGATTGGAGATGAGATCTCAGGAAGAACTTGTTTGCTGTGATGGTTGGTGAGACCCTGGTCCAGGTTGCCCAGAGAAGCTGTGGCTGCCCCATCCCTGGAGGGGTTCAAGGCCAGGCTGGATGGGGCTTGGAGCAACCTGGTGTGGTGGGAGACGTCCCTGTTTAGGGCAGGGTGTGGGACTGGGTGGGCTTTAAGGTCCCTTCCAACTCAAACCCCATTCTATGATTCTATGATTCTAACCTTTGATGGCAAGTGGCCTTGTGAAACCCTAGTCAACCTCCTCAAGTTATCCCAGAAGCAGGACAAGTTTTATAGCATTGCTCACATCAACAGACACCTAGAAGTGACCGTACTTCAAATGTGTATCAGAGTTATGACAGAGGATTCACAGACATTATCTCAATCACCCTAGCACGTTAGCTTACCTGCCACAACTCCTTGTGGTGATGATGCCTTCACCTCATCCCTTGGAAAGTGTGCCAAGTGCCCAGTTACTCCTTCTCTTTATATTATTGTCATCATGGCTCTTCTAGAAGGTCCTTTATTTTCTCAGCATTGTTCTTTGCCAGGTGCTGACTCTGCACAGGGGTTTGCTAATTGTAATTCAAATTATTCACTGTGGTTCAGATGAAGGCAACAAATTAATCCATTAGAATGTGAAAGATCAAAGCATCTCATCCCTTGTTCGATCTGCAAAGAAAGCAGCAACCCAGACGTTTCTTCAGAACAGGAGTAAAAGGCAGCAGAAGCAGTTGATTGAAAATTGGAATTTTCCTGCTGCAACAAACACCAATATTTCCTCCCTTGTTTGTACTTGGGCGAAGGATAAAAATGGAAAATGTCAAAGGACTGGCATTAAAAAGACCTTTTTGACACTACCACACAGAACATTTTCCATAGTAGTCAGCTCAGTTGTTTGTGAGTGTTTCCTTCCAGAACTGATACTCTGCACCTTATTCCCTCTCATTCCTGCCGTGAACTCGTGGTCTTCTTTGGACTGACCCATCAGTCCTGCACTGCCACTGTGCATTAGGTCTGAAAACAGAAGCATGTGGTATCCGTGCTGAAGTTGATGTGAGGTATCTGATAGACTCAGGATCAGCCCTAGTGTCCCATCTCTAAATTGTTTTGCTCCAGCTTCCCCAACCAAAAATGAAAAATTCAGCATTTCCCCTGGAAAAAAATGTTGAAACATTGAAAATGGAGCAAAGCCACATTTTTTCTCAGCCTTTTTTGTCCTGAAATGCAAATCCATCTTGACACACAATCCCCATCCACATTCTTAGAACAGGATTGAGAGCTCCGGGAAATAAGTCCTTCTGTTTTTAAGTAGAACATTAATGGCCATAGGAGAGGAAAGAATTCCTCCATATCATCCCAGGCCCTTCACTTGAGAAAGCCATGTGTACCAGGAGTCTCAGGGGACTCCTAGAAGGGCTGTAGATGCCTGTATTGAAGATGTAGTTAGAAGAATTTGTCCTCAGTCTTGCTGAGCATGCTAATGAGAGGATAACCAGCTAATACTACTTTTTGGGGTTGGCATGGAGTGGTTAACAGCTCAAGTGAAGACATGTACACCAGTCCTTGGACTTTCTATAAAAAGGTTATATTATTAGACTTAAATAACGTAGGAATAAACTTCTCCATCCTTGAGACCTCAATGAATGTGCATGAGGACCACCCTTGTAACTGCTTAGCTGTACACGCCCAGGACGCGGTACCAGTTGAGTGGCGGTAGGAACACAAGCTGCTGGGAGCAGGTTGGTGTTGACAAAACCCTTGAAGCAGCCCAGTCAAGTGCTATTGTGTTTGAATAAAACAAGCCATTTACCCGTGTGAACTACTTTAGCATGGGCCACTGAAGCTCAAGCTGCATGTGACCGCTGATAAATGTCTACTTGCCCATGAGAAGCAGGAGGGCAAGAAGGAAGCGGCTTCTGACAATACATTAAACTCAGTTTGTAGTGAGGCTTGATGGTTTAACACTGCGTGTGACCATGCTCTACCTGTGGCCCAGCAGCTGGTTTGCTTTTAGCCTCTGAACTAACTGCAGCTGGTTTCCGAAAACCTTCTGAAAGGCAACAACCATTTACTGGCAGATCCGAAAGTGGGTAAGAGTTACAGTAAGATATTTATTCCTATTTGCTTTCACTCTCTTTAATAAATGTATAGCAATATTGTGGCTTTCAGTAATACAAGGGACTAATGAAAGATGCCAGTGAAAATACTTATCTGTGAGGACTTTTACCGCTGCCCATCATCTAAGCTACTTCCATAGAAAATAAAAAAAAACCCATCTCCTGAATTAGTTTCCGTCATCTACTTTTTCTCAAATCAGTTGAGCTCTTTGTCTCTAACAAAAGACTAATTTCTCTCTGCCAGGCTGCTCTGGTCCAAGATCAAGTCACTCTGGCTGAGGGCAGGCAGTAGAAATGGCAAAAGCCTGAAAGGCTGAAGTTGTGAGCTCCAGGAGAAAAAAATAATAAAGGAGTGCAGGAAGTAAAGTCAGTGTAAAGAAGTTAGATTGGCCTTCCCTATTTACCCTTCCTGCTGCCAGGTGGAGTAGGAAGGTACTCCACCTGAAGGAACACTAGGAGACCCAAAAATGTGTTAAGCATGTGCCTTTTAGTTACCTTTTGTTCTGAGGGTTGAGGTGTTTAAGGGTAAAAAGTGAAAAAATAGAGAAAACCCAACAGAACAAGAAAGATAAATATCTACCTGACTCCTAAGATCATTCAGATCTACATGGGCAGGCCCTGGTCCTTCTACAGGGATGTGCGTTCTGGTCTTTCCACCTAAATCTCACTCTCTCTGGTGATACAAAAGCTTCTTATGCACCAGATCTTTCTTAGTTCACCATCTTAGTTAACTCATACACCTACCCTGTTTTTTACAGACATGGTACCAAAGCTGTGGCCTTATCACAACCATGCTTTCCCTGAAACCCTTTGGAAACCTTTGCCATGGATGATTTCTCAGCCATAAATTCCCAGCAACAGGAATGAAGAGCTGATAAAGCGCATTTTTCTCATGGCCAGCATTCAGATTGTCATTATGGTGCTGAGCTTTCAAGCTTTCATAGAACCATAGAATGGTTAGAGTTGGAAAGGACCTTAAAGATCATGGAGTTCCAACTCACCTGCCCTGGGCAGGGACACCTCCCACCAGACCAGGTTGCTCCAAGCCCCATCCAGCCTGGCCTTAAAACTTTCTTCCTGGTCAGCAACTATCTCTGGGATGGAAACCTGCTTTGGTCCTCACTTTGTGGCTGCAACATGCTAGAAGTGAGAGACTCTGAGACACAGACTGGACACCCCTAGATGACAATCTGTCTGTCTGAGTCACTGCTGTCTACCTATGAAGCTCTTTCTCCCAGGAATGCCAGTCATCCCAGTAGCTGGCTGCCAAAGCTGATGTTTTACTCTTCTCCTGCAGTTGTGACTGGGGAATAGCTCCCATACCGTGACCTTGGAGGCTCCATGAGGACAGATGGACTCACAGTAAGCTGCTGACTGTCCTTACCCCTGTGGGAACTCAATGACTTCCCCTACTTTTCCTCTATATTTCTTAAAACAAGACTCAGACCCTACAGAGCAACATGAATACTTCTGGGCTTATTTTCAGCATCACCAAAAATGATTGGTTTTCTTGGCCAATGAACTTATTTCCTCTGAGGATAAGCCCAAGATACTGGAGGTGAGGAGGACCAGAGATCAGGATGTTATACCCCCGTGAGCCTATCTGCCCTCTGCCACCTTCACTACACCTTGCTCCCACCTGGAACTGGTCAGCAGAGTGTTAACTGGTGCCAAGTTTGCTGAGACAAGGTGCCTGATGCCTTTTAGCCAGGGATGGTGGTAGGGGCACAGGAGGGAAGAAAGGAGGTTGCCTGCTTCTTTGCTCTGGAAAAAAAACCACACTTCAGCTGCCATAAGGGAATGTACGTCTCTGCTTGGCTGACTCATCTGTCATCCCAGTAAAACAGCTTGACAGCTTGCTGCTCATGCCTGTGTGCCAGCACGGTCACCAGATCAAGGCACAGAGGGTATACGTTTAACACAGGGAGCTCCCAGTTTGCTGACTGCTTCCTTCAGCACAGCCTCTCCAAAGAGCTGAGATTTTATTTTTTTTTTTAAATTTTCTTGCCTCTCTGTGTTTACTTGGAAGTTTTCTTCTGCTGGTGAAGGACCTGGCAAAACGAGCACGCCAGGGGTGCAGGCAACTGCAAGCCTGTGCCTTGGATGGCTGCAGTGATGGCTGAGGACTTGACAGGGGAGGAGAGAAAGAACAGGACCTGAGGGCCAGATACCTTATCCCAGTTGCACCAGTACAAATCTGTTGCTGTTCCTTAGGCATCAAGGGCTGTGTGATTCATTTCTCAGAACGCAAGTCAAGTGGAAGCTGCCGCTGAGACTGCACACCCAGCGAGTGGAACAGCTTCCAGGAGCAGTGGAGAAGTGGTCTCAGGTGGGCTTAGAGGGGAGCTGGGTCCTCAGCACCGCACAGGATAGGAACTGGCAGAAAGCAGAGGTGGTGCCTCACCCTATAGCCTTCTTATAAAACACAGCCTGCTGCGGTGTGTTACCCCCAGTACACCCTGCATGCTAACTGGTTTTGTCCAGCCAGACGTTGGTCTGGTCTGTGTGTGACATATTGACCATGTAATTTCATCAGCCAACTAACCAGCCGGGGAGGGGAGAAAGGATAATAAAGTATTGCATTTTTTCTGCCTGAGGGAAAGACAATTCCTTGACAAACCATGTCTCTAAGAGATGTTAATTACAGCGTTCCCTCTGGGGAAGCCTCCTGCTGTAGCCAGCCTTGTCAGGTGCTCCAAATTAGTTTCGTCTTCCTCTCCCTGTCCATCATCCCAGTCTTTATCAGGTATTTAATTAGCTCTCCTGCCAAGCGAGAGGTGTCTCTCACACCGGGTCCAATGTTTCCTGTCATTGAGGGCACTCGGACTGGGGATCATCGGAGCTAATTTTCCTTGGGTTTCACTCAGCAGACTGGCTGTCCAAAGAAGAGCAACGAGTCGAGAAGCCTCAGCTCCCCTGCTGCAGGTCCTTTAGCTCCTGCTGTTCTAGCATGGGATTTAAAAGGATTTCATCTAATTCCTGTAAAATTCTTACTGGGACCACAACGTACCATCCTCATCATCTGCCTCCTGTATACAGGGGGTGGGTACCCCAACCCTACAAACTTAGAACTGTGGATCAAGGGAAAAGCATAACTGTAGCATGTGTTTTGGGGAGGTGTTACTAGAATTTATCCTCATTCCCACATACCTGGCAGCATATTTGGAGAATAAGTCTTATGAGGAGCTGCTGAGGGAGATGGGGGTGTTCAGCCTGGAGAAAAGGAAGCTGAGGGGAGACCTTCTCACTCTCTACAACTCCTTGAAAGGAGGGTGTAGCTGGGGGGGCTTGATCTCTTATCCCAAGGAACAGGCGATGGGACAAGAGGAAATGGCCTCAAGTTGTGCCAGGGGAGGTTCAGATTAGGTATCAGGAAAAAATTTGACACTGAAAGGGTTATTAAGCCTCGGAGTGGGCTGCCCAGGGAAGTGGTGGAAGCACCATCCTTGGAGGCATTTAAAAGCCAGGTTGACATAGTGTTTAGAGAGGTGGTTTAGTGATGTTTTTTTATCAGAGTTAGGTTGATGGTTGGACTCAATGTTCTGAAAGGTCGCTTCTAATGCAGACCGTTCTATGATTCTGTGTCTCTATGACCCCTCCCATGCTTCTGGATAAGTGAGTTGGCCAAAACCACGTTAATGGCACTTGTTTTTGTTCATGTAACTCAGTAAGCACTTAGTTCCACTTATACAAACTACTGTTCTTCAGGGACCTTCCTCACATGACACTCAGAAACTCCTTATTTGACCTTAACAGGACTTCACCTCTTTTCTCATCCTCTTTTAACAACATTTCATTACAGCTCATCTTAGGCTGTTGTTTCTGGTGGAAATGTAGCACCTATCCAAAACAGATAACTTCCTGCAATGCAATTAGTTGAAAATTGCACATGCAATAAATGGATAATCGAATTTTTATTAATGTACCTCACTTGCATTCTGAATTTTTAGCTGTATTTTTCTCTCCAGGAACTACAGCAACCTTTTTCAAAGGCAGTTATTCTCACTCTTCTACTAGGAAAAGTTAAAACGTAAAATTTTGCAACTATCTAATTAACTTTCTTTTGCTCTGTAGTTAAAAGGTAGTTAAACCCCTAAGCATTCATTCAACTTTAATGAGGATGGGAAAGTAATTGCATATGTATTTCTGTATAATTATGACTTAATTGCATTACCAGTAGATTTATCTTTTGCTTATTTAGCCAAGCTCAGAAAACAGTGTATTAGGATGAGTTGATGTTTGTTTGGACTGTTTCAAAGAACAACACGATTAGGAATGGAGCACTCCAGCACATAAGCACACAGAAGAGGCATAAGTAATAGACATTTTTTTTACAGGTTTGGCATAAAATTTTCCAGAAGGCCAGTTTTATCAGCTGTGGAGGTGTTAAAACCCTTCAAAGATTAGCAGGAATCCAAGATATAAATCTTTCTAGTGTCCATTTTTCTGACTGGTTTTGAAGATCTCAGATAGCTTTGAAAAAAGGTACTTACTCGGCTGCCACTTCTAAAATAATTCAGGGATGGAGAAAGTCCACTTGGCTGGTCCAAGGAAAACTGCTTCATGTTAGAAGAAGCTGTGAGCTGTTGAGAAATGCTGTTAAAAGTCTTATTTTGGTTCTCCTGTGTTGCTGTGATTCCCATGTTGCTGTTGAACATGCGGATGCTCCCTCAAGCCTAGGAAGACAATCTGTCTTGTTTAACATGCAAGTCAGAAAGTCAGGGAAATGGGAATTGTTGTGCTTTTCAAATGAATTTACAAATCACCATTATTTCAAGGTGACTAGAAGAAGCTGTTTCAGAGTGAAGCTTCAAGGGCAATAAAAGGTACTGTCGGAGCAAATAAGGCTGTGTCTGTATTAGTAGATTCAAGAGACTCACAGGAATAAGATTGATTATTATTAAACTCATGGAACGGTCTCTGGAACAAATTTGCTCCATGTTAACTGACGTTCTCTATCTCTTGCATGCTCTTCTGGTAATGATATTAATATTTCCTAATGTTCTTCATTATAATACCCAGCCTCCAGCTGCTTCGGAATCTGTCTGATTCTAAATTTCAGCAAAGATTTTTCATGCTCTACGTCTACCTCAACCTCATGTTTTTTCTTTTCTTGCAACAACACCTGTATGGTATTTTTTTCACCAAAAAACATACAATAGTGTGTTTAGGCAATGACAGAAAATACTCTAAGGCCAACACAGAATGAACTTCTGCTGGATCACATTTATCTTGTGAAATGCTCAGGCATCTGTGGATTAGAGTTCAGTGCAAACCAAGTGCCTTGTACTATTGTACAAAACTATAAAGATAAAAAAATCTCAGCATTCCATGTTGATCTAAAATATATACCACTTATACTCAGTATTCTTTCAGACCATATTTTTGATACTGGTTTCATTCCAGTCAGAAATGGTACAGTCACTTCCCAGAGATCCAGAATCCTTTGTGAATAGCTTTTCCATTCTCCATGCAGCTTAAATAACCTGTAACTTTTTTTCTGGAAAAGGCTCTCCTTGCTCAGAACTTTGTTTCTGTTTCTGACCTCAGGGAAATAATAATAATGAAAAAGCCCTGAAAACTTTAACTGCAATCCATCTTTTTATTGCCATGGTTATGGAAAATTTAGATTTTCATTAAAAAAAAGGATTTTTCAATAGTTGTCAGCACGGAACACCAACTCTGAAAAGCATTTAAATGCATAATTGTCATTGATTCTTAGTATGACTTAGCCAAATTATTTTGGATCTACGCCTGATTATTTGGGCCTTGAGAAAGGGGCACCTCTGAGTTCCTTACAACAGAATCCTGCCTGACGTTTCCTGGGAGAAGCAATACATTAAAAAGCCCAGAGTGTGTGGGGAGGTCGCCCGCTCTCAGTGTGTACACCTGAGCTCTGTAACTGCTGCTCCAGTCACAAAGGAGACTGGAGGTCCTGGAGGATGAAGCCAGTGTGTGTTGGGATTAGTCTGAAGGTGCTGGAAGAGAGGATCTAGAAGGAGAGAGACTGGTGTGGTGACAGTGGTTTATACCACACTGAGAAAGGACCAGTCGTGAATACTCTACCTGCTGGGCAAGGTGCTGCATAAACCAGCCCCTGTGCTGTGGTTGTTCCTGGGAAGAGGAGGAAGCTCTGGTGGGGGTGGCCAATGTCTGCTGGAGGCAATGGGGGCTCTCTGGGGGTCCGACCCATAAATTCTGATGATTAGAGTTGGGATCATAGTTACAGACCCTGTTTCTCCAGGCTGCTTCCTTAGGTGCTATGCCCCAGTAGAAAATGAGCCAGAATAAGGAGATCGTTGTGGCTGTAACTCCCAGTATCAGCCTGGGGAGATCTGTGGAGCCAAGGTCACAGTGAACATTGATCATGGCACTGGCAGTGTCTGTACCACCACTGGAAAGGGAAATCTGTCCCCTTGGTTCCCAGCCACGCATTCCCAGGCTCTGTACATGCTATATCCATGTGTGTGCCAGCAAAGGGCAGGGATAGACTGGGAATAAACAGCCAGGAGGATGGAGGGGTCTGGGCAGCTTTTTTTCAGCAGCAATGCTGCCTTAAAACCACTTAGAGTCATAAAAGGATGGTGTGACAGGGCATTAGCTGTGAGTGGAAATCACTGGCCTGGCCAAGAACGCCCTCAGAGTTGGAGAGAAATTGAGTATACTCGGGGAGAGGAGACCAGAGCCTGATAAAGGGGGTAATGAAGTGCAGGGAGTTGATAGGAAGTGGTTATTGATCACGTTTGCTCCCTTCCTTCCTCTCCCACTTGACTGCAGCCACGTCAGGGCTGCAATCACCAAGCTTGCAGGGGGGACACCGTGGCCTGCCTTTTAGCGAGCACTCAGGGGACAGTGCTTGGCCACCAAGCCCCACAAATGCACCATGTGTACATTCCTCAGCAGAACCCTCCTTACTGTTGTGGAGAGTTTCTAACTCAGGGAAAGTGTTTTCTTTGATCCTCGAGCCTGGCAGCCGGTACGTGTTGACAAGGACCGATCAATACATAAAAACTTCCGCAAAGAGCCTGGCTTTTAGAGCCTCTGCAAATCAGTGCCTGTATACAAGTGGCCTGGGTCCAAGCTATGCCGGCTTCTGCACTGGGAGGGGGAGTTTCAGACTGGCCAGGCAGGAAAAGATAGCTCTTCTGGTGAATAACAACAGGCTCAAGAGATGCACTTGTGCTGTTTTGTCTCTCAAGAGCTCTAGTTTCCATTGCTGCCATCTAGGCAAACACATTTCCTTTGTAAATAGAGCATCTCTGTAGATGGAGATTCAGATTGCCTTTAGTACCGTCTGAATCCCAACCACAGCAGACTTTGGGCATCTGAGTTTCAAGTAACAAATGTCATCTGCTCTTATTTACCAGCTGGATCCTGGGAAGAGCTGAAACTAAACAGGTGCCTTCTTTTCCAATCAGAAAGGTGACTGTTTCCTCTTTATCCCACAGTAGATTCTTGCCTGGTGGACTTCCCAGAGCATCCCAAGAAACTCATGGCCACATCTTCATGTTTTTACTATACATTGCCCCACAGCAGTAACGAGATGATTTCATCAAAGAAAAGAAGGCACAGTTTTCAGAAGAAAATGGCCATAATGCTATAGAGTCTGAACTAAAAACTTTACAAATTTTTGTTCAGATTGCTTATCCAATTTTCATTTTTATGGCTCAAAATTCCGTTGCCTTTCAGGTGGAATTTGCATCTTTGCACTGTTTCTCTCTCTTATTTTCTCAGTACACAGTCTAGTGTGCCAAATTACTTTGGTAAACCTCTCAAAGAGAAGAATTCACTCAGTTCCTTCCTTGGGGCAAGGCGTTCTGCTTCCCTTTATTTTCATCGTGACCCTTTCAGAAGGGTCTCCAGCAAGAACTACAGCTGTATGGTCTTGAGGAACACAGGGTTGTTTGTAACCAGGGTAACCTGGTGGCCAGTGCCACCTTTACTTCTTAAACTGCAGGCGTATGACAGGAAAGTGTGTTCAAGTATCAGAAGCTGAAGTATTAGAAATCATCTTATCCAACGATTTTGCCTGAGGTAAGAAAAAAGACTCAACTTTACCTGCCAGATTCCTTCTAATCTCTGCCACAGCTCTGCTCTCCTAGACATCAAGTTGTCACAGAATCACAGAATGCTATGGGGTTGGAAGGGACCTCTGGAGATCATCTAGTCCAACTCCCTGCCAGAGCAGGGTCACCCAGAGCAGGTTGCACAGGAGCATCTCCAGGTGGGGTTTGAATGTCTCCAGAGAAGAAGACTCCACCACCTCTCTGGGCAGCCTCTGCAAGGGCTCTGCCACCCTCACAGTTCCTCCACATGTTCAGATAGAACTTGTTATATTCCAGTTTGTGCTCGTTACCTCTTGTGCTGTCACTGAGCACCAATCAAAGAAATCTGGCCCCATCCTCCTGACATCCACCCTTGAAGTATTTCTAGGTGTTGATCAGATCCCCCCTCAGCCTTCTCTTCTCCAGACTAAAAAGACCCAAGTCCCTCAGCCTTTCTTCATAAGGGAGATGCTCCAGACACCTCATCACCTCTGTGGTCCTCTGCTGTACCCTCTCCAGCAGTTCTCTGTCCTTCTTGAACTGGGGAGCCCATAACTGGACCCAATGCTCCAACTGGGGCCTCCCCAGAGCAGAGCAGAAGGGCAGGATAACCTCCCTCTACCTGCTGGTCACACTCTTCCTGATGCCCCCCAGGATGCCATTGGTCTTCTTAGCCACCAGGGCCCATTGCTGGCTCATTGCCATCCTGTTGTCCACCAGGACTCCAGGGTCTTTTTCCTCAGAGCTGCTCTCCAGCAGGTCACCCCCAACCTGTCCTGGTGCAGGGGGTTATTCCTCCCCAGGTGCAGCACCCAACACTTGCCCTTGTCACCTGCAAGGTCTTGGTGTTACCCACTCAATCAAAGCAGGTACCCCCCCAGGTCACTGTGTGTTCATTCGTGCTCTGCTGAAACAATGGGGAGCAGAGTTCTATCATCCAAGTCAACATTCACAGTTGGTGACATGCAGGACACCCAAACACCATTTACTACATCCCCAGTGACCAGAGAAAGGCTTCTGCATCTGGGCTGGTCCCCTGAGGCTCTGGAGGTTCAATCCCATCCTTCAACCTTTCTACATAGTCAGGGGAAGGCAACAGGCAGCTCAGGAAGAAAATGAATCCCACGTGTCCTAGATGCCTTCAGGAAAGCTGCATTTCCTATTTCCATCCCCCACAAAAGCTACAAATAAAGGAGAAAAAGTTGCAGGAAGGGGGAAAGTTGTGCAGACTTTCTTTAGAGAATAAATGTGAAGTTCTTCTATTTGCTTTCCAGTTGTCAGTCCTTCCCAGCACATTTGTGTGGTATTTTTCTACTTCCTTTGCAATACAAAGCCACAAATACCCTTCTAAGTGCAAACTGAGATTCTCACACAGCTACGCCCAAGAGCTGTGGCTGAGAAACCCCCCACACTCCAAATATCAGGATTCTTATTTAAAAAGCGAAGAGTGCTAGAGACATCAAGTCAACATGACTGAAACGTGAATACTGATTCGCAAACTAATTATAGAGTGAAAAAAAGGAAAGAGAAAATAAAACTGGATTCCAAACACATTTGAAGAAAAGTGCAGTTTGCACTTGAATTACTCCCGAGAAAAATAATGAAGAAATAAGTTACATTTGAGAAAAAAAAAACAAAAAAACAACCTGTCTGTTAACAAATCCTGGAACTCAACTCTTAGGAAGTAAAACTCATCAGCACGCTGCGAGCCACCACGAGGCCAACGTATCACAGAGGCTTCACACTGGGGGTTTTGGAGATCACACAGCTCTTGAGACAGATCCCCAGAAGAGACCAATTTCACTCTCCCTGAGCAGATGACTCCTGGCATCCTTTCATTTGTGAAATTTAACAATTTTTTCTGATTATGGTTATCAGCTGCCTTTTTCTTTTTTTTTTCCCCGAAAATCGATACTGGAGTGTGACAGCAGTTATCAGCCCAGCTGAACAGTTGTTCACTCCCAGCTCTCTATAAATACAGAATTTCTGAAATAATCTCGAGCACATGTTGGTTAAAAATTCAAGGGCAGATGAATAATGAATATCAATGGACACTCCTGCATTAAAATTTAATACTAGCAAAGGAAAATGGAAACAAGACGTTTTCCAGGATTCTGCAGAACAATTACAAGCACTATTATTTCTCTCTAGAACAGGCTTCCTCCACTGAGGTCTTCAGGGATTTCACTGAGCACTCCTACAAACACGCAAGTGAAAGCAGACCTCTCAGTAGATAAAGGTGCAGGGTGCTTGGGGCAAAGCCATCTTTCCTTTATGAACTTCCTAACTGTGGGATATGGAGGGAGTCAGTTTTAGAGGATTAAATATTTCAAAGCTAGAAACAAACATTGGCGGAATGCTGAATAACACAGGTCAGCAAATGCTGTTAATTCAGAGAGTTAGAAGGGATTTAGTTGGAAAGTAGAGTTACTGAAAAGAAATATGGTTCCATTTTACTTTAAACCAGGACACCGTTCCACTGCCCTCCCCTTTGAGGCCACGGAGCTTTTAGAAAGACATTTAATCTTGATTCGAAGATTTCATACAGTAATGGGCTCTAAGGCCAAGAGGGACTGGTTGATACTGGCTCTGAAAATCAGTGCTCTAGTTTAAACAGGAATTAATTGGTGTTCAAGGATATGGCTTAGTGTTGGGTGGTGTGTTGTTTATGGTTGTTGGTTTTTTTTGTGTTTTTTTTTTTTGTGTTGGGTTTTTGTTTTTTCCCATCGGTTGGACTAGATGATCTTAAAAGGTCCCTTCCAACCTAAGTTATTCTGTGATTCTGTAATTAAAGGAATTCCTTTGCTGTGGGAAAATGCCTATGGCTCCCCTCAGCAGTGTAAGTTCCCATATAACTTGACAAAAGGCTCGATATCCTTAATAAATTTCTGAGGCTCTAATTGGAGGTAGTTGCACGTTCACAGGAGTCTCCTGGATATTTGGGCATCTTTATAATAAGTGCTAAGCAAAGCCATTGCTGAGGGCCGTTCTCATCCCTGGCAGCAAGAGGGAATGAGTCAGATTTTGGGATTAAACATAGTAAAAAGTTGAAGTAGAGACACAGTCACTCCAGCTGATTATGCAAAAGCACAAGTTAAGATTATGACAGGAGACAGCTTAATTCCCTTTTCAGCTCCTCTCTGCTGCCTGGCAGAGCAGTGGGAAGGCAGGGGTTTCAACGTTTCAGCGTGCTTGGAGAATTGCTTTTTTCCATTTACTGTCTTTTTTTCCTCCTCCCTCTCCTTGCTTGAGCAGTTTGATTCTAGCTGCCACCCAGAGGTGTTAGTACTTTTAAAATGTGGATCCTAAGGAGCCTGAATGCTCCTCAACGACACTAGCTGTTGTTTAGCAGAGCAGATCAAAGGCATAGCAGTAGCTGATTGAGGCTGATTTGAATAATAATACAGAGATCTCCTACGTACAACAGGATCCTAGAATGGTTAGAGTAGGAAGGGACCTTCAAGATCATCCAGTTCCAATCACCCTGCCCTGGGCAGGGACACCTCCCACCACCCCAGGTTGCTCCAAACCCCATCCAGCCTGACCTTCCACAACTTCTCCGGACAACCTCTTCCAGTGCCTCATCACCTTTACAGCAAAGAAGTTTTTCCTAAGATCTCATCTCAATCTCCTCTCTGCCAATTTAAAACCCTTCCCCCTTGTCCTGTCCCTCCCCTCCCTGACCAAGAGTCCCTCTCCAGCTCTCCTGGAGCTCCCTTCAGATCCTGGAAGGCTGCTCCAAGGTCTCCCCGGAGCCTTCTCTTCTCCAGGCTGAACAGCCCCAGCTCTCTCAGCCTGTCCTCACAGCAGAGGTGCTCCTGCCCTCAGAGCATCTTGGTGGCCCTCAGGATTATTCAGTATATTTCTCTGTTTCCTTGGTCTATCCTGTTCAAGCATCCCCCTGATATCCTCTCTCCATGCCCTGCACCAATGGGGCACCACCAGCAGTGACTTTGGTTCACAGGTGATGGATACAAGTCCTGTAAATCGATAACGTCAGGTCCTAAGCGCCTCCCTAAGTACTTCATAGGTCCTCACACTGGATTTTGATGCATTAATTAACAGAAATATGATCCTGCTGTCAGTTTATCCCTTCACTTCTGTTCAAGATTTCCACCCTTGTTGCAAGGGCAGTTGATCTTGTGAGACAGACACTGAACAGTGTCCAGCTCAATATTAAGCTTATTTTTTTTCTTAATGCTCTGGGCTGCTGCTTAGAAAGACTGGCCATTCTAAGACAGCAGGAGCTAGAATTATGAATTGATTGAGTCCATCAAAAGATGTAAGAAGGTGTCTGGAGTGGTGGTATTTGCAGAGACTGGAGCTAGACTCCTGTTGCCTTTCAGCAAGAGCGAGATGTTTGTTCTGCTGAAGTGCCAGTGGGTAAAGCTAAGACGGTTTTAGTTTTATTTTTCCAAGGGGTTTGGGGGCTTCCCAATGTGGCAAAAGGAAAATGTATTACACAGCTGGTCTCTTCTCCCAAGTTCCAGATGACAGGACAAGGGGTGATGGCTTCAAGTTGCGCCAGGGGAAGTTCAGGTGAGATATTAGGAAATATTTCTTTCCT
>VZRU01000907.1:168823-191778 GCA_013398155.1 Pedionomus torquatus
GGGCTGCATACCTGGAGGGCTGGAGTCATCCTGAGGACCAGCCGAGGAGAACTGCTAATTCCATCCACCGACCACCAGGTGGGAGTAGAAAAGACCCAATGGGCGAGGAGGGCATGCGCCAAAGAAGCTTCCAGAACTCATTAGCATAGACCAACCCCTTCTTATGAATATGTATGAGCAGGGCGAGTATAAACCGGGAACGGGACTTGTGCAGTGTGTTTGTTCGCCTTTATTCGGTGAATAAATGGTAAGCTTCAATTGAAACTTTAATTGGAGCCCTGTTTGGGACTAATTCATTTATCACAACCGGGGGCTCCTCCGGGGTGGCCGTCGTTGCTGGGTTCTGCCTTGTTGCGGGAGGGGCGCCCCATCACTTGGTGGCTGCTCGGGTCGGGACCGGCCCCATCCTGAACCTGAACAGAGGCAAGCAACGAATTTTTTATTTTTATAAGCTCCTTTGCCGGCTGCCTTACTTTGTTTCGCCCTTAATTCTGCGGGTGAAGACCCGAAGGAAGACGACAGAATGGTAAGTGTTTAAGGCGTGTACAGAAAAGTAGAAAAACGGGCAAGACTTGCTAAGAAAATGTGGAAACAGCTTTTTCTAACGAATTGCTCACAAAGGATTGAGGGACCAGTTTTTGCACTGCCCATCTCTATGGTTTCAAACAATTTTTTTTTTGCTAAATTTGGAAAGAATGTCCTGAGAGATTAAGACAACTGTAATAATTTAGATCAGGGGAACAAATGGGTAAATGAATGTGGATGTTTCAGGGATATGTGTAATTTAAATCATCTGTGTTCCTGCTAGGGCAGCATGGTCTTCAGGTGAGGGGTTTAGAGCACAGTAAATGTAAATGATCAAACTGTCCATTAAAGTTATCCTTAGAGAAATGGTTATATTACAGCAGAGAAACATTTAGTAATTCTGTGCATCTTGGACACTTTTAAAACCTTTAAAGCTGCATTTCCTTTGGTTCTAGATCGGTAAGAATTCAAAAGCAAGAGGGTTTATAATTGTTCATGCAGTAGCTTCACGTTTGTACTTAAGGTTTTAACTAAGATCATATAGAAGTGGCTTGCTCTAACACCTAAGCAATAAGTTTTGCTTGAACTGCTTACTGTATTTTTTGCCTAACATCATAGTGATGAGTGGACTTCAAAGCCTGACGCTGTGGCTAGGAAGGCGTTTGTAAGCACTGTAAGCTTTGTAAGCTTTCCAGGTGGAGAGATGCATTTTTGGGTTTTTCTTGTTTTTAACTGGCAAACTTTCAAAGCCACGCTCGGGATACGGAACTTAATTCTGGTTATTTGTACAAGCTCCTTGACAGGGTCTAAGGGGGAAGCATTTCATGTGATTTGTTCCATAGTACTTCAGTGTCATGTAGGGAACAATAAGGTGGTGAAGGGTAAAGAAGACCCCAGTGGGTGAAGAGGGCATGTGCCAAAGAAGCTTCCAGAACTCATTAGCATAGACCAACCTCTTCTTATGAATATGTATGAGCAGAACGAATATAAACTGGAAATGGGAATTGTGCAGCGTGCGTCTTGGTTGAGCAGAGGTTCCCGGTGCACCCAGTGCTGTTTGCTTGCCTTAATTTGTTTAATAAATGGTAAACTTTGATTGGAGTCCTGTTCAGGACCAAATCATTTATGACAACTTGAAGTCTGACAACTTTATTTTTGCCCTGTAAGTACTGGCAGAAAGTATCTAATGGGCAAGCAGGATCACTACAGGGTGGGGAGGAGGTTTGTTGGGAGGAGACCCTTGTTTTGTGATAGAAGTACTGATGGGCTTGGTTATTTGGTTACTGTGTGTGTCTGTGAGAAGTTTCTGTGTGACTTTCTGATAAATGACTCGAATCTAAATTCCTGAGGTCTCTCCCAAATTAATTATACCCAAAGAGCTGAATTAGTGCATCCCCTCTTCCCATACAGTCAGTGGAGACAGTTGATGTTCCAATATGTGATCTAAAATGTATGTGTTCTGGGAAGGTTCTAATCTCTCCTGATGTGGCCAACAGCAATATGTTCATAAGCTCCAAATTTCTGTTGGTACTAGTAGAGCAAGAATCCAGCCAGGGCTGTCTTTGGAACATTCAAGGGTGCATTTTTTCTTTGAATTTGCAGATAAGGAGAAAATGAAGTAAGATGTCATGAGACTGATTTAATCAGCCTAGTGAATAATGTACTCTGAGGGTACAAATTTTATCTAGGAAGGAAATAGCCTGATGTTCAGCTGTGAATCTTTAGAACTGCCCTGAAAACAGCATCCCAGCTGTATCATCGGGTTTGATGCGCTGGTTTGATGCTTAATTGAAAAGCATCACCGTTCTAGGCATGGTTCTCAACTTGAGATAATCTTTCTTTCTATGGTCATGCTCTCGTTATAGAGAAATTCCTCCTGTGCTCATGGAGCTCATGCTCTGCAGATGGCTGTAACAAGCCCTCCTGACCTCACTGACCACCACTTTCTGGTTTTACACACTTCTTTCTTGGGAGCTTGCATTTCAGAGCTGTCAAATTTACCAGGTTTTACTTGACACTTGGATAAAAGTGTAATAAAACCAAAATCCTTGTTTTGGCATGTTTTCCTTGCTCCTGTGCATCACGTAGGGTCGGGGGCAGTTACTTGAATCTCCCAGGATAGTGCTCAGTCCCAGCACAAGCTAATCTCTCTCTAACATGCATTTTGTAACCCCTTAGCTCTGAATAGTAAGCCAGTGGTGGAACTAATCCTTCCAAAGACTTGCTTCTTGGAAAAAGGGAAAGCTGTGGGGAGCACGGAGCAATTGAAAAACCAGTGTCTTCAACAGACCCCTCCTCAGCAAGCGTTTTAGTGGAGCTGGAATGAGAATGGAGACATAAGTCTTCCTAATAGGAGGAGAAATGTTTTAGGTCAAGATTAAATGTCTCCCACCCCCACCTCCCGAAATCCTCTTTTGAGGAGACTGGTGGTGGGCCCAGAAGACCATACGCAGCCCCAGCTCTGCTGTCTGGGCTGGGAAACCACTCTGCTCATGGGGAGTATTCCCATTCTGCTTTGCACATGGGTCACTTCTGCTTTCTTCTCTGGTTTTACCTTAATTGTTTTCTAGGGTCCTTGCCATTCAGGGTCGTATGGAGCATAGCCAGCAAGTTCTTTCCTCTAATTATTCCATTAATTATTAGTTGCTTGTCACTGGCCTGTTGCTTCTAATTTCTTTGAAGGCTTGTCTGAATGTTCAAGGTGTATCACTTCGGCAGTAGCAGCAAAAGTGTGGAATTTGTCTTTCTGAGGCTGGAAATAGCTGGGTGAGTTATCTAGGGTATTTTCTGGACGTATGTTGGACATGTAGACACTGAGAACTGGGCTTATTTTTGGTATCTACCTTAGAATGAGACCAGCTGTGTCCAGGAATTACTGGACTCTGCCATGGATGACTGTATTGTAGGCATCTAACCATAATGGAGAGAAATTCCAGCCTCAACATGAAGATGACTATATTGGTCGAAAAGCCTTTTAAAATTGGAGGAGCTCTTGGGATGTAGGAAATATGGCCTTTCTATTGAGATAATTCTCAACAAACTAAGGTGGTGACTCCCCTGTTGAAGATGGTGATCCTGGGAAGCTCATTGCTGGATATTTATGCATGATCTCTGAGAATTCCGGTTGAAGTCATAAAGCCCTATTTTTGGTAGCAGAGCCTGGAAGTTTGGAAGCAGCCTCCATAGGCATCCCAGGCACCACAAGAGGAGGACAGAGACCCACTGATGGGAGCCAGATGATCACAACAGGCCCAGAGGAGTGGCAAACTGGAGCTGTCACCCCATTGTGTTCCTCTCCAAAGCCATCTGTGTTTGTAACCCTTTTAAGGACGTGCACTGCAGTGAAACCATATGTGTTTTCATTTGGTAAGACAGCTTGTGGGGAAAATAGACGGGTTGTTAACAAGACGGGCAGATGGCAAATTTGCTGCAATATCATGATTACTGTACTTCAATGAGATAATCAATAATCAGGCAATTAGGTTCTTGTGAAATCAGAAGCAGACTGAGAAATTGAGGAGGATGCATTTTCAAAGCATCCTTCTGAGATTCAGGGATGGAGCTTCTGTGCAGGAAAAACATTTCTGCACGAACCTCCTGCAGATCACTTAATATATACCTCTTAATCACAACTAATTGTTCACAGAAGCAGCTGATGGGCAATATCTTAACATCTTACAAATGATAACTTTATTACATTTCAAAGTGATTGCTTGAACTTCCCTTATGGTTTCCTTCCTCTTCTTTTCTTCCATCTCTTTTTTTTTTTTTTTAGTATGACTCCTTATTTTTCTGTTTTTAATGTTTAGGGTTCTTTTGGAGACTTTTGACCGACATCTAAAATTTCTGACTTTAAGAAATAATTTAAAAATAAGAAGCAAAACTTGGCTGAAAAAAATCCTGTTCTTGATTGTAAAGCATGCCTTTCTGGTAGATTTTGTATGTGGATTTCAGAGAGCATAGAAAAAGATAACATTGCTGGGTGTGGCTGGTGATTTTTTGGTGTGCCAACTTTCACTTTAGTGAAGAGTTGGGGGTGTTCATCCTGAAGAAGAGAAGGCTCCAGGGAGACCTTCAAGCCCCTTCCAGTCCCTAAAGGGGCTGCAGGAAATCTGGGGAGAGACCCTTGATCGGGGAGGGGAGTGATGGGACGAGGGGGAAGGGTTGGACACTGAAAGAGATTGAGATGAGATCTGGGGAAGAATTTCCTTGGTTTGAGGGTGGTGAGACCCTGGCCCAGGTTGCCCTGAGAAGCTGTGTCTGCCCCATCCCTGGAGGGGTTCAAGGCCAGGCTGGATGGGGCTTGGAGCAACCTGGGGTGGTGGAAGGTGTCCCTGCCCAGGGCAGGGGGTGGCACTGAGGGGGCTTTAAGGTCCCTCCCAAACCATTCTGTGACTGAGATCAGACTAAGCTTTATGCAATCTAGTGGGGCTATTATTTTGTTTTTCTGGTGCCCTGGAATTAAGGAGAGAGATTGCTAACTGCATTTTATGTGATGGTGGTAGCTCAAGTTTAGAGCACAGTCTTTATTGCTTCTGGTGTAATTGGATATAGGGAATAATGCGCTGTTGATATTATCTTTCTTGAGAAACAAAGATAGGGGATGGGTCTTTTCCTCCCTTTGCAGGGGGACACACCAACTTGGTAACTTTAAGAACAAACCCGTTGGTGCCACCTTCCTTCCTGACTTGACTCCTTCCCAAGAAAAGAACGAGTTGTATTTACTGATCCCTCCAAATAACTCTAGCCCTTTCTAAGAAATCTTATTACAACTGCAGTTTAGTCAAAGGTCAGCTATCTGGTGTTTGCAGCTTCTGGTGTTTGTGGAACTGTTGTGGGATTCTTGGGTAATGGTAAAAACCTTTGGTGGAATGAGAGGAATATGGAAACTTTCTTTCTTGACATACAGCCAGATTGTCCTCACTGGGGACAGCACTGCTTGGGCTGTTAAGGAGGATCATGGCTAATTAAGATGTTTCCTAAGACTAGTCACGCATGGATTTAGTCCCAGTTCTTTCCAGCTGGATGAGGGGTGTGGGTTCCTTAGCAGCCTAGATGTAGAAGGAGCAACTTTAGGCTGTGAGACTATCATCATGCTGGTAAGGAACCTTAAAATCAAAAAGTGATTTAAAAAATCTTGAGAGGTGTTAAGTGATGCAAGAAGAAACTGGAAATCATGGATTGAGTGCCCTGTTCACCAGCTGGAGCTGGGCAATTGGGGAGAATTAAGCAAATTAATGTGTTTGAGTATGGAGAACTCCACTTTATAGGGCCTGGCATTTTGCTTGACTATTCAGTGACTCAGGGGAAAAGGGACTGCGGTCATGCCTGACATAGCATCAGGGAATGTGGGACTACCTGATGTTCATAGAATGGTTAGAGTTGGAAAGGACCTTGAAGATCATCGTGTTCCAACCCCCCTGCCCTGGGCAGGGACACCTCCCACCACCCCAGGTTGCTCCAAGCCCCATCCAGCCTGGCCTTGAACCCCTCCAGGGATGGGGCAGACACAGCTTCTCGGGGCAGCCTGTTCCAGTGCCTCACCACCCTCACAGGAACGGATATTAGGAAAAAATTCTATCTAAATCTCCCCTCTTCCAGTTTAAAACCATTACCCCTTGTCCTGTCCCTCCCCTCCCTGACCAAGAGTCCCTCTCCAGCTCTCCTGGAGCTCCCTTCAGATCCTGGAAGGCTGCTCCAAGGTCTCCCCGGAGCCTTCTCTTTTTCAGGCTGAACAGCCCCAGCTCTCAGTCTCTCTTTGTAGGAGAGGTGCTCCATCCCTCTAATNGATATTAGGAAAAAATTCTATCTAAATCTCCCCTCTTCCAGTTTAAAACCATTACCCCTTGTCCTGTCCCTCCCCTCCCTGACCAAGAGTCCCTCTCCAGCTCTCCTGGAGCTCCCTTCAGATCCTGGAAGGCTGCTCCAAGGTCTCCCCGGAGCCTTCTCTTTTTCAGGCTGAACAGCCCCAGCTCTCAGTCTCTCTTTGTAGGAGAGGTGCTCCATCCCTCTAATCATCTTGGTGGCCCTCCATTGGACCCGTTCTAACAGTTCTATGTCCTTTCTGTGCTGAGGACTCCAGATCTGGACACAGGACTCCAGGTGGGGTCTCACAAGCACAGCGCAGAGGGGCAGAATCACCTCCCTTGCCCTGCTGGTCACGCTTCTTTTGATGCATCCCGGGATGGGGTTGGCTTTCTGGGCATAAGAGCCCAGCAAAGAGTCCGTCAGGTTGTTATTTAAAGCTGATCACGTGTAAGAATAGTTCACGTGAAGGTTTGCAGTAGAGAAATGCGATCTTTGGAAAGGGAGTGTCGATTACAAAGGGACTGTTCTAAAAATCTCTCAAAATTAGACTCTGAGTCTATTAAAGGATGAGGGACACCACTCCCTCCCCCACCCCCCTCCCCACCCTCCAAAAAAACCCACAAACTCACAAAATGATCCTCCAAAAACCCCATCTATTGCAAAATGAAATATAAAAGCTTTGGAAATCAGGCCTCCAAGGAGGAAGAGGAGCCAGGGCTATAAGACTCAGATACTTCAACATTTGAAGTTTAAATGTAAGTGTGTGGAGGGGCATAAAACTTTGATGACGGTCTCCTCAGCCTACCAGGCAAAGTTAGAAGACGACCAAGTGTGTGGAAATTAAACCAGACAAATTTAGACTACAAGTAAGCATAAATGTTTAACAGAGGTTAATCAAGCTGTGGTACAATTCACTAAGGGCAATGTTGGATTCTCAACCAATTGAAATTTTTAAGTTTAAAAAAAAAAGTCTTTTTTTTTCCCCAGAAGGATATCTTCTAGTTGAAATACAAAATAATTCAGGCAAAGCCAATGACTTGTATTATGCAGAAAATCCGATCTCATGTTCATTATGATCCCTTTTTGCCCTGAAGTCTATGACTTGCTTTGACAGAACTTGAAATGTGTTTCCCTGCCGGCTGTTACCTGTGAGATTTGTAGTTTGTATTGTTCTCTCCTACCGAGACTGACTGGCTTTGTAGGGAATCTGGATGTTTTATGTTTTTTTTTTTTTTTTTTTTTTTTCACANTTTTTTTCTGAAAGCCCCTTTTGGGGTTTATCACGCAGACTATGCATGTAAGGACTCCAGTCCAGCAAGAAGAAAATGCCTGTTTTGTGGAAATTGTGGTACCTGGCTTTTGAACAGTTACCTATAAGCAAGAGTTCTTACAGCAAGGTAATACACATCACTGCAGGACTCATTCAGACCATAACACTGAAAAGCTTGAAACGTCTGTTTCAGCCTGTAGATATGTTTAGACACACAAAACAGTGACTTCTGGGATCAAAACAAATCTTCTGGGATCAAAACAAATCTTCCTCACCTGTGGCAGCGTTTCCAGCCATAAACTCTGCCTTTGTCCTCATGTCCAGGAGAGCAGGAGAGGGCCTCTTGGTCAGGGAGTGGAGGGGCAGGACAAGGGGTAATGGTTTTAAACTGGAAGAGGGGAGATTTAGATTGGATCTTAGGAGAAAATTCTTTGCTGTGAGGGTGGTGAGGCACTGGAACAGGCTGCCCAGGGAGGTTGTGTCTGCCCCATCCCTGGACGTATTTAAGGCCAGGCTTGATAGAGCTTTGGGCAACCTGGTGTGGTGGGAGGTGTCCCTGCCCATGGCAGGGGGGTTGGAACACGATGATCTTCAAGGTCCTCTCCAACTCTAACCATTCTGTGATTCTATGCTGATTTTGCAAGTGGTAGTAAAGGCAATCTCTTTGCATTAATGTAAATGTACCCTTCTATGGGACAGCTTTTTGCTTTTCCACTTGGAATATGTCTGGAGGGGAGGAGTGCATGGGCACTTGTGAGCTGAAGTACCCAACAGTGAAATCCCTAATCCAGATGTTTTGATATTTCAACTTGTGTTGTCATTGCAAAACTTTTGCCTTTTAATCTTTCTAAATCCTTATTTAAAAGATGCTAAAGTAGAGGAAAAAACCACAAGTTTGTAAAAGAACAACCCATACAAAACTTTTTATTTGACTTTTTTTTTTAATTTATTTTTGGAGAACTGAGAAGTTTTACTTCTAGTTTCCCGTGGGACCATTGCTTTTCTGTTGTAAAAATTGACAGTAATTTTTCTCTTCGTTTATTGCGTTAAGCTGAGATCTGTCGAAACGTGGAAAGGTGTGAGGGGGCTTTTTCTCCCTGGGGATGGGTGGAGGGCTGTGTTTGCAGAAGACCTGCAGGGTAGTGTCACAGGGAGAGGGGACCCCATGGCAGCTTGCTGATGGCTGGTCACATCCCCATGAACGCTCCTGCAGTGCTGGGCTTCCTTGCAAAAGAAAAGGTCCCAGGTTCTTTGGCTATAGGAAGCAACATAAATAAGATCCATCTCTAATCTTTGGCTGAAAGAGAATTTTGTAGAGCACTCCCAGGCACCCTTCGTGTCTCATCCTTCTGCAGTAGATCCCTGCTTCCAGGTGATGTGTGTGCTTGATGATGCTCAGGTATGACTGCTGTGCTTGGGCATGTAGGGGAAGCCTTGAGGGATTTAGCACCCTGAATATTCATCTTTTCATCAGCCTGCTGGTTTCCATAGTGACTCTGCACAAACGCAGGAGACCTGCAGATTGCTCAGCTCTGTTTCATTCCTGTTAGGTTTGCCTGATCATCCCAGTTCTTCTCAGCCAGCTGTGATTTTTCCAGAGCAACCCTTTCCTTCCTCAGTGAATGCCAGCGCTGCACCTTGCTTTTTTCCTAAATGGTTGAGCCAGGAACTCCCCCATATGCAAAGCCTCATTCTTCTGAACGATACAGAAGAATGCGTCCTGCCTCCCAACATGTTCCTCAACCCTGTAAGAAGGCTCCTTCTATACATACTTTATGCCCCATCCCTGGAGGGGTTTAAGGCCAGGCTGGATGGGGCTTGGAGCAATTTTACACTGAGGGTAGTTGATCACTGGAACAGGTTGCCCAGGGAGGTGGTTGAGGCCCCTTCCCTGGCGATGTTCAAGGTGAGGCTTGATGAAGCCCTGGGCAACCTGGTCTAGTTGGGTGTGTCCCTCCGACTGGGGGGAGGTTGGACTAGATGGCCTTTGGAGATCCCTTCTGGCCTGGAGGATTCTATGATTCTAACCTGGTGTGGTGGGAGGTGTCCCTGCCCATGCCAGGAGAGTTGGAACTGGATAACCTTGAAGGTCCCTTCCAACTCTAACCATTCTATGGTTCTATGGTACCTGGTTCTTCTCACCCTTGAGTGTATGCCAAGGTGCTACTGTCCCTTTCAGGGAATCAACAGTTCCCTTCCAGTGCTTCCTCCTGCAAGTAGCCTAAAGCTGCCTTTGTGTTGACCGCTCTCCCTGCTGCAAGTGATGGAGGTGTCTCTGGAAATGCCTCTATCTCTCTTCAAAAACCTCCTTGAAACAAATGCCCCTCTTCTGGACAGTCTTTTGTGACTCTGGGGATCTGGCTCTTCAGAGTTGGGGACAGAGATGTTGAGAGAGATTTGGTTTTCAGGGAAGGGATTTCTTCAGCGCGTGTGTGTGAAGTAGATGAACAGGAGCTGATGAGTTAGTGTTATCTCTGGTAACAGAGCCGATTTTAGGATCCCAGAAATACAGAAAGTGATGGTGTTTGAGCTGCAGAGACATTGAAGGGACGTTTGGTTGTCTGGTGCTGCCGTAGTCTTCTGCCAGGAGAAGGGTTGCTGCATCAGTGCTTTCTGGGACATCTTCAGGGACTGTAAGAATTGCCCCACCTGTATTTATTTACAGAGTTTGTATTTCCTCACATTCTTTGTAGCTTTTCTTGTGAGGCTCCTTATGTTCATTGGGCACAAACGAACCAAACACAAGGGCAGTTTTGTTAATAGCAGAACAGCTATTGACTAATGAACTAGGACTGAATTAGAGGTGTTCTGCTGATGGTTACTGTCTCTGGGGGACATTTCTCTTTTACATGTTGACTTTAATTATCTCCTTGATCTCTTGTTCCTGCCAGCTTCCTCTGTAGTCAGTGGAGCCCAAGCTCTGGACGCGTTTGCAGGTTTCCCACAAGTAGGAAGAAATGAGGTCCAGTCTCTCACCAGTTTCTCTGGAGCAGTTATCCAGTTCAGGGCACAATGTCATGTTGCAAACAGCTATGGCTTGCTGAATGCATTTTCCCCAATGTAAAAACCTATTTTGATTTGAGTGAAAAATTCAAAAAGAAAATATTTAGTAAATGTACACATTTGTATAAGCACATTCTGACATTGTTTCCCTTTCCCAACATTTTCTCTCTTTATATTATTTTTTATTTCATTGTTTGTCAATAGTAGACCTTAACAGACACTGCTATTAATGAATATACAATACAACTATTAAAAAATTGTATAATACTTCAGATAAGTGCAGCAGTTACTTAGCACTGATTGAAAATCTGTTTTCTGCATCCCAATATCTCCTGCTTATACTGTAAAGTGTCAAACTGTTTGATTACACCAAGCTGCAGACACTTTTATCTAGAAAGAGATGAGACATTTCAATCAGTGCAGAACAGCAGCACTTAATGATGTGAAAAAAAACCCAACACCCTAAAAACCAGACTACATTAATTCTTCTATGATGTCATATTATCTGTGCCAGTGGGAGCAGCACGTTTCATGAAATAATGGGGAAATAATAAAACTAATACAAACTGGAACATAATTTCTTTTCTGAAATTAGGGAATATATTTAGAAAGCTGATACCTTGTCGAGTTTCTGTTTAATGAAGTGTTATATCTTGAAAATGTATTGTCAAATGTGAGTTTCTGGTGAAATAGGGATTCTGAACTTCACAAGACTCTTTTCAGATTCTCTAGCCTAATTTGCTGAGAAAACAAGGCTGTGTGTTTGGACTGCCTGTGTACAGCTCTGTCTGTCTGTCTCTTTCCATTAGTCTGTTTTGAAGCCGTCAGTCAGGTTCGGGTGAATTTCGTGAGGAATTAAGAGATCCTGAAGATAATAAAGGTCCTATGAGTTTTGTGGGGAAAAAAAAAGCTAGATAAAAGCAAGAGATCCTGTAAGTGTCTCCACTCGGGAGATGGCAATGACATGAATTCACTTACGAGCCATGAGAGGATTGTTAAGGGGGAAAAGGTTGTGTAAAGACACGGTCTGTCTTTTCTAGAAAGCCCTACTTGTAGGATGCCCATCTAAAGGGAATCAGGATTACATTGCTCCTTTGCTTGTGAAATGATTTTATGTTGGAATTCAAATGTGAAGGGATTCAACTCATCTCATTTCAGGTGCCAGCATCAAGGCATCTACCTCAACACAACACTCTTTTCAGAATTATTGGATTTGGAATTGCCTATTTCCACTAATTCTTCTAACCTGTGGATGTATAATTAAGGAGAAGGTGACAAAATTAGAAATTTGCGGGTCATGGTACATAATATGAAAGGTTTTAGTCCTCTGAAGTAGTAAACGCTCAGGTGCTTCTGAATTAAGACATCCTCTTTGCTTCCAGTTTCATAGATCATAGGATGGAAGGGACCTTAAAAGATCATTCAGTTCCAACGCCTCTGCTGTGGGCAGGGACATCTGTTGCCATCATCTTGCACAACACGGCAAAAACTGTCCACCATTCCAAAGCAAACCCAGAGGTATAGTTGGTGGAATTCTACAGATACAAATGAGAAAAAGCTTTATTCCTTCTTGTTGGGTGAAGAACACATGCCTCATTCAGAGGGTTCTGCTCATGGTGGTAGTTCTCCCTGTTTCAGTAGGACTGTTCATTCAGGGGAGATATTGGAGGTCCAGAGAGAGCAGACCTCCCTTTTCTCAGGTTGCCTGGCAGAACTAGAGGTATTTTAAAAGGTATGCCAAAAATATTCCCTTGGGCTGAGTTTTTGTAAGAGAAATACCAGCTCTGTTTCATGGCATGGTGTTGACATTCATCAACTTCTTTGAGAAAATTCTATGATTCTATGATTCTAAATCACGAGAACATCTTTTGGCTTTATAATACATCATCTCCATTCTCTCTCCACCAGGCATAATTTATAATATTTGCCCAGAACCTCTCTTGCTCTGGGGTTAAAGCCTGGAAAGCTTTAAATTTCAGGATAGGAATCCCTCCTTATCGGCAGGTTTACTTTCCAATCCCCAGTTCCACCATTCTGGCTGCAGGGTGGTCCCAGGGAACCCACTGGTCCTTGTCCACCTGTGGACAGAGACACTCAGGAATGGGTTACACGGAGCGATGCTGCAGATCTCCATCTGCCACAAGTGTGCGTGTCTGACTGTACCTAAGATCATTAGATCAACACAAACACAACAGCGATTCTTTAAACGATGGGTACAGTATTTATTCCTCATTTGCAGCCCCTCCAGAGCGGAGACATGAATGTGGATTATAATAACCTTCAGGGGAAGCATCTCAATTCTTACCGTGGCAGCAGTGAGGCAGGTGGCTCAGACAGAACAAGAGGAGCTGCGATTCCTCCTCGTGTCTGAGGACACAGGCTGGGACCGGGCACGCATGTGTGAAGCTGTTTTGCACTTTGCCACGTTGCTTCTCAAAAGTGACTTTCCGGATTGAACAACTGGAGAAGTGTCTCCTTGCCACAGCAGGGCTTTAAGGGTCATCTCTTGTGAGTAGCTTCTGCATCCCTGGAGCACGGGTGATGGTAATTCAAAGTGACAGGAGCGTCTTCTAGCCCCCAGCGTTGTCAGCAAGCCAAACTGCTCAGAGATGACAACCGCGCTTCTTCAACAGACTCAGAGCTGTCATTCCCCATTTGGCTTAGACTGGTGAGGGCTCTGATGAACTGATTTTAGTGAGAACCACGTAAACTGCAACCAGTGCAAAGGGCACAGTGGAAGTAAGGCTTGATGCTGAAAAGACTCTGGAGGTGTGAAGGGATTCAGGGGGCGTTGTAAGCTTGTAACCCAAAACCAGGGCAGAATGCTGGGTCAGGATGTGGAGCTAACTCCCTTGGAGCTGGGGGCGATGGTTACACTATTGGGATGCTGGCTGGAGGCTCTGCTGGTGAGACTACCATGAGATGTTGCCTTTTGGAGGAAAAGAAGATGGGTAGGTACAGGTCATGGGAAAGGGAACCTATGCCAAGGGAGAGTTGTGTACAAGGGGCCCATCTCAGGTCTTTGGGTTGTGAACTAGGAACGTTATATCCCTGTGGATGGGAAGTGGAACCTTTATGTCTTGGCTGTATAATGGGTCCATGCGCTTTGATCAGGGGCAAGGTTATTTCTGGGGAATATCTCCACAGGGAAAAGGATGAGCATAAAAAGAAGTTTATTCTCTTAAGCTTAGGAATGTCACCCAAGGATGTGAACCTGTGCTGGAACTGGAGTGGTAACTACAGAGAGAAATGTTCAAATAGCTCTCAGCAGGATAATGAGGAGAGATATCTCTTGGGTACACACTTCAGATACACAAATACCAGCTGTTTACTTGCTAGTGCCTATACACCTCTTTCCTGACACTTGAAACAATGGTGTTTACATTGAGATTTTAAATAATAAATAGCTGTGCTTTCATTTGACAGGTTTTAAGGTGGATTTTGAATGACTAGCAATGCTTCGGTAGTAATGCAGCTCAGAGTGAGGACTGTGTTCTCAGAGTAGGGGTCTGCATTTAGCGAGTCACACTGACCCCTTCTTGATGAACCCTACCTTACTGATCAAATTCAGATGTTGATAGTATTTAAACAAAGCATGTTTTCTCTTATTTCGACGATTCTACCTCTATCTCATGAGGTAAAACAGAATCACAGAATCACCTAGGTTGGAAGGGACCTTTTAAGATCATCTAGTCCAACTAATGTGGAAAAAAAAAAACCCACAAAAAAACACCACAAAAAAACCCACCAAAACATCCACACAAAAAACCCAACAACCATAAACAACACACCACACCACCCAACACTAAGCCATGTCCTTGAGCACCAAAACAATGTGTGGTGGGGAAAAGACCCATGAAAAAACCATCGGCTGTAAATACTGCAGAAGTCCAGGAAAATCTGCTGGGGTCAACTATATTTTTCAGATACCTGGAAATTTTTTGTTTGGCTTGAGGGTATCATCTGCTTTGTGTGCTTGTTCAGGTAGAGTGTCTGGCTCCTTGGGGAATGCTCAATACATAGTTTAATGCAAACACTTCAAATAAAGCCTAAACCAGCTGCACAAACCTGTGTGTTGAGACAGGCTGCCCTCGTGGTGCATTCCACACAGTGAGGTCACGCATACTGCATTTAACCAAAGAGCATGAAAACTCCTGGGGGGGTCTAAAAATTGCCCAAGACGTCTAGGGAATTTATCTGGGTTGATTCTTGCAGGAGTGTTAACACTTATACTTGTCAAGTTTACCTGCCTCACCGAGACCCACGCTGGAACTTAATTAGTCCTTTGCAAAGCACTTTGAGTTTTTTTCAGATGAAAGGTAGTGTAGAAGTCCAAAGGATGTAGAACATACATTACCAGCTGAGAGCTATGTGAAGAGTTGGAAAATGTTGAAAGGGATCCTGCCAATTAATTTACACTTAAACAGAAGGTTTTGTTTTTCTGAAAATTAAAAAAAAAAGGGGGGAACAAAAAAAGGTCAAACTAAAATCAAAAAGTAAACATTGAAAGATTTAAATCCTCCTGGATAAAATTATGCCTTTCTGTTTGGTATTTACTCAGTTTTTTTGCTAATCAAAGCCTTAAGACTTGAAAATGTAGTGACGGTAAGATTTTCAAGAATAACACACATAAAAGACGTAGAGACCCGTTTGCTTCTATGAGAACCAGGCGGAAAAAAACTATTAAAAAACTGAGGATGCTGTGGTGAGACACACAGTATATAGGGAAAGAGAAATGGAAATGGCTTGTCTGCCTTCTCATCTGAGCTGGCTAAAATACAAGAAGCAATCAGGCAACTCAGAAAAATGTCATTGGACTTCGAAAATGTGTTAGTCTGGTGCTACTTGAAGGTGAGGAAGGAGAAAGGAGTGACGGAATAGAGGCAAGAGAAAGGATTTACATCTAAACAACCCCAGCCCCCCAGTGAAACTCCCAAATGAGAGGTGATTTTATGGGTATCTTTTTAAATTACAAAAAAAAAGGGAAGCTGAAATTAAAGACAGCGGCCATGAAGAGTTGCTGCTGGCAGTTCTGAGGGATTAGCATCTGCTAGGGAAGTTACATCACCATTTCATTTCTTTTTAATTTTTTTTTTTTGAGATAGTGTTTGCAGTTTTCCTTTATCATGACAGCTTTGAGGCTGGTGAGGAGACCGAAGTGCCAGCCCGACGGTTAAATGGAGCCTGTGGTACCCCAGCTCCTGGGTGCTGAAGGGCACTTTTCCTACCAGCAGCTGCTGGGCACCCGTTGGGAGAGCAGCAGAACTGCCTTGTCCAGCCCAGCACCTCGGGGAGAAATAACTGCTGATGGCCTTGGGCGCAAAGAAGAGAGGAGCAGGGTGTTGGGCAGACACAGCTGGCAGGAGAGCAGAGATGAGAGATGCTGCTCAAGGCTGTCCAGGTGGAGGAGGAATAAAGGGTCCATAAGTGCTTGAACATGTGGATTTGACCGTGCAATTAAGTGTATGGACCAAGCTTGGTGTAGTAATTACCAAGAGAACTGCTATGCATTTTCACCGAATACATGTGAATATTTCTATATTCTTTCTACAATACATGAACTTTGCTGTCCTCCACTATCCACAGAGATCTGCTGCTTTTCAGTCTTGCAGAGCAAAATCCACAAAGTCTACGAGTATAACACAAGGATGCATGTGGGGGGAAGGAGGGCAGGATATATTAATTCATTTTTTGACTATTTCTCTTTGAAAACAAAAAATCCTATCTGAAGGACATGAAGCCTCTAGCTAGTGAGACCTCTTGGTTCCATGTAGTGTCCCTTTGTGTGGATGCTGATGGGCTTAAGAAAATTAATTCTATTTGTCAGGAAATAATTCACCTCGGGAATAAGGATGTTACTCTTTGCAGAGTTTCTGTACCCACTGGTTCTGCCCACCTAGTGCTGAATGATTTGTGGATGATCTCAAATATTATTTGGTGTTTTTCATGACAGAAAAAGTCGCTGGTCCCAAGGCAGGGATTTCTCATGAATTTTTTTTTTTTTTTGTTGAATTACTCTCTTGAAGCCCCTCTGGCTTCAGTAAGTCTCTTATTTCTAAGAAAACTACAGCATAGAAAAGAATGGTTTTGTTTCTTTATGTATTAACTTGTCCTTGGAAGATTCTTAGAACAGCCTCGACCTTTGCCTGCTGCTGTCTTCAGGGCTGTTGCTATCAGCTGGAAACCATGAGGAGCAAGGGCTGAGAGAATGGGGAAAGCTGGAAACGAGACAGATATACTGTACAGACAGAGCAGCAAACAGATGGGGAGAGCAATTTCAAAAAAAACCACCCAATGCACTGCCCATCTCATTGCTCAGATGTAAAGAAGGGAAGTGTCCTGTTTTCTCTGTGACTCAGTTGCAGACAATTATGTGTGGAAACTCTCCTAAGTCCTTTTATCCTAAATTCATATATTCAGACTTTCCCATCAGCTCAGTATCACAGCAGAAGGCTTTAGTCTGATAATGAAACTTTTATCTGAGGAATCGCTGCCCTTGGCTCTTCTCTGCCCAGTGGCCAAATGAAAAATCTGACTTACATTCTGCTTCCAGGTGTGTCTGCCTGCACTACCTCTCTAGGTACATCTGCTAGGTCAGCTCCTGCATCTGTAGTACAGATGATGCTATGCTCGGTGACATTTTCCACCTGGTTTCCCAAGAAAGTCTTAAAAGTCTCTATGCATCAGCTCTGACCTGAAGTCTGGGAATGATCAGGTTTTCTTTTTTTTTTTTTTTTTTTTAAAAAAAAAAAACAATCAAACCCCACAAGCTGATATACTTGCTTTGAGGCTTTCTTGAAATCTGGGAAGAAAGGAAAGAGCAAACATCTCTGCCTCTACAAGAGCAGAGGATTGCTCCCCAAAAAAGATTGGAGTGACCTGACAGTATGTATCCAGAGCACAGATACTTTTATTGTACTGGAGGAGGGGAAAAAATAGTTTCTTAAATGAGGGCCTGATTCTGATGTGTATTTTAGACAGTCTCTGGTCCTATAGGTTGTAAGTTCTGTGTCGAGGTGTGGTTTTCAAAGCAGAGTGGCACAGCCACGCAAAGCAGTGCATTTGGCTTTATCCAGCTGTTGCCAAAGCTTCTCTGGCCTTTCTTAGGTATAAATTCCAAAAGAAATTCTGGTGAGTGTCTACCCTCCTGTCCCATGTGCTCCCTGGCAGAGGGGATTTAGCTGGAGGTAAAGCTCTTCTCCTGGTGTAGCAGTGATGCCGACAGCCCCAGTGACCCCTGTGCTGCTCCTCGATGTGTGGACTGGTTTTATACTTGTATCACCTTCATCTTTTCAACAAACTCTTCTGGCTTACGCTGACAAAAATGAAGACAGAACTAGGACTTGCTCCATATGGCAGGAATTCTGAAGTCCTAACTGTATGAAAACTGTACTGGGACCCGTGGTATTCAACATCTTTATTGGAGACATGGACATTGGGATTGAATGCACCCTCAGCAAGTTTGCTGATGACACCAAGCTTGGTGGCGCAGTCAGTACACTGGAGGGAAGGGATGCCATCCAGAGGGACCTGGACAGGCTGGAGAGGTGGGCTAGTGCAAATCATGTGAAGTTCAACCAAGCCAAGGGCAGGGTCCTGTGCCTGGGACATGGCAATCCCAGGCACAAATACAGGTTGGGCAGAGAATGGCTGGAGAGCAGCCCTGAGGAGAAGGACTGGGGAGTGCTCCTGGAGGAGAAGCTCCCCAGGAGCCGGCAGTGTGCGCTGGCAGCCCAGAAAGCCAACTCCAGCCTGGGACGCATCAGAAGAAGCGTGACCAGCAGGGACGGGGGTGGGATTCTGCCCCTCTGCTCTGCGCTCCTGAGACCCCACCTGGAGTCCTGTGTCCAGGTCTGGAATCCTCAACACAGAAAGGACAGGGATCTGGTGGAACGGGTCCAGCGGAGGGGCACCAAGATGCTCCGAGGGTTGGAGCCCCTCTGCTGTGAGGACAGGCTGAGAGAGCTGGGGCTGTTCAGCCTGGAGAAGAGAAGGCTCCGGGGAGAGCTTGGAGCAGCCTTCCAGGATCTGAAGGGATCTCCAGGAGAGCTGGAGAGGGACCCCTGCTCAGGGAGGGGAGGGACAGGACAAGGGGTAATGGTTTTAAACTGGAAGAGGGGAGATTTAGATTGGATATTAGGAAAAAGTTCTTTCCTGTGAGGGTGGTGAGGCACTGGAACAGGCTGCCCAGAGAGGTTGTGTCTGCCCCATCCCTGGAAGAAGGCCAGGCTGGATGGGGTTGGAGCAACCTGGTGTGGTGGGAGGTGTCCCTGCCCATGGCAGGGGGATTGGAACATGATGGTCTTCAAGGTCCTTTCCAACTCTAACCGTTCTATGATTCTATGAAAAGTGTTTCCTTTCAAAGAAGTCTCTGTTACCCACCACCAGTCATACTTTCCAGTAATGCCCTCATACACATAAAGGATGTGAAGCTGCTGCACCTTTCTCCTTCCCTGCACCGTTCTAGGTTTTTTTTTTTCCCCCAAAGATTGAGTTGTGGCCCCTCTGAGGCAGGAACAAAGCACCCGCTATGGTTGTATATTCCCTATCAGCTCTAGTAATAATCATTAATCACAGGTAACTTTTTGATTTGCCAACCCTTCGGTAGAAATACGATATACAACTTCTGTAAGATGTACATGCCCAAAGGTTTCAGAAACCTTCTAAGGACCTCAGTCATTTTTATATATGGTGCTGGGAAAAATGGTGCTGGGAAAAAACCTCAAGTTTGTAATGCCTTTCCCTCTCCTGCGTGCAAGCCCTGAATCTTTAAGGACTTTCTCCATCACAAAACCCTCTCTAGAGGGAATTCTGCTCTAGCCTGGCTCTTCCCTCTGCCTGTTACCTGGGAAGCAGGGACAGTCCTGGTGCAGAGTTCCTCTGAGCGTTATCTTTTGATGTTAGGAGTGGTTTCATCCTCCTCAGCCTCCTGAAAAATACCCTGTCCTGAAGGCCCTTTGTACGCAGCCTTCAGGTACACGTGAACTCCCCTCCTTTGCTGTTGGATTGTCTCCATGTAGGTCCATCCTAACCTTTCTGTAAGTTCCTGTGCAGTGCGACTGACCTAAGTGGTCCTGTGGGGTAAAGAACTCCTACAGGTTATGAAATGGTGGTTGAGCAGAAGAGACAGCGAGTATCACACAGGAGACAGAGCCAGATATGAAATGACCTCTTAAACCATTTAGCAAACTCCTCACAAGCTCTGCCTGCAGGTGAAGCAGTTGTGGATTCAGAGCAACTGAAGGACATCTGTGGAACAGGTTAATATTTTAAAAGTTATGCAACTTTATGTAGACAGCTGTGCCTTGGCCAGGGCTGCTCACCCACCATGGACTCTGGGCTGTCCCAGGTCGCATTATGTGATCAGCAGAACATTGTTGAAGGGCCATGTGAGTAGATGTGTTAAAGCAGGATTTGTTAACACAATTTGGATGGACTTTATGGCCGGATAGAATATTAAGAGTTAGTTTTCTCATTTGTTTTTTGGTGGACTTAGTTTTCTTCTCTCCAGCATATCCCACAATTTTCCCCTGAAGGTTTCATTTGAGATGCTTCTGATGCAAAAGCAGAAGTCAAAAAGTCTTTTCTGTAAATACTTTTGTATTTAATGAAATTTTATTTTAATGAAATAATTTTTCCAGTTTACCCTTTTCAGTTGTGAGTCTGAACTACTTACCTGGGATTTCTGTTGAAAGAGGTGACTTGATTAGGGTGTGTGACTACTGTCGAGGGCACTTCCCTGTTAATCATCAATATATTCAATCAGAATTATGGCTGGCTTATTCAGTATCTTCTTCCCCATCCAATACAGCTGAGGATTTGAGGAAACAGTGCATGTGTCAGAGATGCTCAGAGCGTGAGAAGGCCTGGAAGACCGATAGGATGAGTCTCAGTCCGGCAGCCTCTGTAACCTCCTACCTTTGCATTTATTATTTTTACATTCTGTCTCTCCTCTGCTGTGATAGACAGGTTAATAAACATAACCTGATTAGCTGTGACGGAATTTGCACAGATTTAATACCAGAGTTCACACAGGTGCTGCCACAGGCCATAACAAATGAAAACAAAGCAGCCCTTGCTGTTCCATCTCGTCTGAGCTACAGCATCTGTGATGGCACAGCACCTTCTACCTCCAGGTCAGAGCACTGATCCAGCTTCGATTCAGATCAAGGAATACCTATTTCACAGCATCACAGAATTATATGGGGTTGGAAGAGACCTCTGGAGATTGTCCAGTCAAAACCCCTGCCAGAGCAGGTTCTACTAGAGCAGGTTGCACAGGAAGATGTCCAGGTGGGTTTTGAATCTCTCCAGAGATGGAGACTCCACCACCTCTCTGGGCAGCCTCTGCCAGGGCTCTGCCACCCTCGAAGGACAAAGGTTCCTCCTCATGTTTAGATGAGAATATAAACTTCTTGTGTTCATTCGTGCCCCTTTCCTGTCACTGGGCACCACTGGAAAAAGACTGGCCCCATCCTCCTGACTCCCACCCTTGAAGTATTTCTAGGTGTTGATCAGATCTCCCCTCAGCCTTCTTCTCCAGACTAAAAAGACCCAAGTCCCTCAGACTTTCCTCATAAGGGAGATGCTCCAGACACCTCATCGCCTCTGTGGTCCTCTGCTGTCCCCTCTCCAGCAGTTACCTGTTCTTCCTGAACTGGGAAGCCCAGAACTGGTCCCAGTGCTCCAGATGGGGCCTCCCCAGGGCAGATCAGAGGGGCAGGATGACCTCCCTCCACCTGCTGCTCACACTCTTCCTGATGCCCCCAAAGAATGCCATTGGCCTTCTTGGCCACCAGGGCCCATTGCTGGCTCATGGGCATCCAGTTGCCCACCAGGACTCTCAGGTCTTTTCCCCAGAGTTGTTCTCCAGCAGGTCATCCCTAACCTGTCCCGGTGCAGGGGGTTATTCCTCCCCTGGTGCAGTACCCTACACTTGCCCTGGTTGAATTTCATCAGGTTCCTCTCTGCCCAGCTTTCCAGCCTGTATAGGTCATTTCCACATTCTTGTAAACATGTTCTGTGGGAACTGGAATCGTCTTCCCAATTACAGCCAAATTTGACTTGGTCCTACTTAGTTCAGTTTCAAAGAGCTGAAAATATTTTCAGTAAATGTAGAAGATATGCTGGGAAATGAATCCCACAGAGGCAGAGGTTTAATGCATTTAAACCCCATTCCACGTATCTCCTGACCTGATGACTCGGGGCTTGTGAGACAATTAATTGAAGCCCATTAATGCAATCAGAGCAAGTTCCTGTAGTCAAGCAGGGCCTGGCTCAGTGAGCCGTGAGCATAGTTGTGCACATCTCTGCAAAACCAAACTCCTTGAAAGTGAAGCTCTCACTTCAGGGTGTAGTCCATGGTCCTCCTGATGGATGACTGTTAAAAGCCCTTGGCAGAGTTAAGCAGTACCTGAATTTTCAACATCAATCCCCTCTCTGTCTGATCAGAAGTCTCCCTAAAGTTATGAAGTTACAAAACAAAAATGAAGGTGCTTTGCAGAATGATGATACCAGATTGTGGCTGCCCCCTTCCTGGAAGTATTTAAGGCCAGGCTGGATGGGGCTTGGAGCAACCTGCTGTGGTGGGAGGTGTCCCTGCCCAGGGCAGGGGGGATGGAACACGATGATCTTCAAGGTCCCTTCCAACTCTAACCGTTCTAGGATTCTATGATTATTTTGCTTCTGTTTTCTGTGGATGCTGGGTCTGTTGTTCTAATAGGGGATCCACCCCCCCATATTCAGTAGTGAGAGTCTGTTACTTTCACAGTAGATTTGTGCTAATTAAAAAATAGGGTTTTACTGAAAACAGAACAAAAATATTTGGAATTTTTACAAAAATTTGAAACCAAATAAAAATACCAGGAAGATGGACAGCAGTTTTATCTCCCAAGGATAGAAAATGTTTTCTGACTTTCTTAGGAAAGATGGGATAAACTTATTTTGGAAGGAGACGGTGGGGTATTGCCTTCCCTTTTAGGAACAATGCTTTTGCTTCCTAAACTGCAGAATCTGACTGGTATTGAGTGGGGAAAGTGTGAGAAATAACACTTGCAATGACTGTTGACTGTTTTCCAGCCTGGGGCAGATGCAAACTCAATGTGACTAATGAAGGGAGGGAGAAACGAGTCCTTCTCCCTCACTGCAGAGAAAGGAAAGGCTCCTGCCCTCCCCACTTAACCCAGTGCCTGTCGTTAATGCCATGCAAGTGGTTATCACTCAGGATCCCGGGAATGGTGCCAGTTCTGGGGCAAGAGTGGGAGACGGGAAAACAAGAGAATGGGGGTGTGTCGTGGTTTCAGCCAAATTTACCAAAACCTGATTGACAGATGTCCGTCCTGCCCCCCCC
>VZRU01000907.1:202989-222967 GCA_013398155.1 Pedionomus torquatus
TGCTCTTGTTGAACCTCCTGAGGTTCATCTGGGCCCACCTCTCCATCCGATCCAGGTCCCTCTGGATGACATCCCTTCCCTCCAGGTTGTCAACACTACCACATAGCTTGGTGTCCTCTGCAAACTTGCTAATGGTGCATTCAATCTCTTTGTCTATATCATTGATAAAAATGTTGTCCATGCCCACGTGGACACCCCCACAGCCATGACATGGGCCAGAGAAGCAATTTCAGACC
This sequence comes from Pedionomus torquatus, assembly GCA_013398155.1. Taxonomy (NCBI): domain Eukaryota; kingdom Metazoa; phylum Chordata; class Aves; order Charadriiformes; family Pedionomidae; genus Pedionomus; species Pedionomus torquatus. Next base: position 203,226 of record VZRU01000907.1, read on the forward strand.
CCAAGTCTTGGCTGCAACAGCGTATTTCAATGGATAGGGCATACCCTGGGATTCACGGTATGTTCCTGCCCTTGCTACAAGTCACGTTGTTGCTCTGGGCATATGTTTCCCTGCCTGCTAAATGGAAATAATGATGTTTCACCATGGTCTTTGAGAGATCTGGAGGGAAAGTGTAAATCAGAGCTGTGAGAGGTGAGGTTTGCAGTGGCAGTAGCTGATAGATACAGGAAAAAGACTGACAGGCTCTCAGGCATGCAGCCCTTGAAACTTCTGGGAGATAATATCTTTTATTAGTTCTAGTGATACAGCTGGAAGAAAACAAATTCTTCAAGGTTCTTGTACCTGAGAGTTCATTGTATTCCCTTCTCCCCAAATCCATCAGTTCTTCAAGTCAAAAGTATTACCTCTCCCCGAAAACCTTGTCTCTCTAATACCCTAAGGTCATCACAGCTGCAGCACTGCTGTGAGAGCTCGCTATTACACTAATAAATGACGTCTCTGTCATCTATGTCTATGGATGAAAGGCCAAAATGAAGGCACCGAGGAGCACCTCTTGGTCCTGCTACAGTTATCACATTTCTGCTCAGCAGTGGCTTTAGGTACAGCTGGAATTACGTTGTGTGTTGGTGTTTGAACTTGGTCAGGGGTGTGTGTGGGGTTGGGCAAAAGTGTGTCCAGCTTTGGAGTCTTCAACACAGGAAGGACATGGACCTGTTGGAGCAGGGCCAGAGGAGGCCACGGAGATGCTGCAGGAGCTGGAGCCCCTCTGCTGCAAGGGCAGGCTGAGAGAGCTGGTGGGGAAGCCTGGAGAAGAGAAGGCTCCAGGGAAACCTTATAAAGGCCTTCCAGTACCTGAAGGGGGCTACTGGAGAGGTGGGGAAAGATTCTTTATGAGGGAGTGAAGCAATACGATGAGGGGTAATGGTTTTAAATAGAAGAGGGATTTAGGTTACATACCAGAAAGAACTTGTTTGCTGTGAGGGTGGTGAAACCCCAGCCCAGGTTGCCCAGAGAAGCTGTGGCTGCCCCATCCCTGGAGGGGTTGAAGGCCAGGCTGGATGGGGCTTGGAGCAACCTGGGGTGGTGGGAGGTGTCCCTGCCCAGGGGGAGACCTTGGAGGCCCCTTCCAGTCCCGAAAAGCCGGGCTTTTCGGGACTGGAAGGGGCCTCTAAGTTCTCTCATTGTCTTCCAAGGTGGTGAGACCCTGGCCCAGGTTGCCCAGAGAAGCTGTGGCTGCCCTAAACCTGGAGGGGTTCAAGGCCAAGCCGATGAGTCCAAACTGCACAGCAGCTGTTGAGGTTCAAGCCATCATCGAGTGTGGCTGCATTGGTACAGCGTGAGCAATCTCCTGTAGATGAGAAATCTGTAAGGTGCCAACATCCAGTCTCTTACTCAGCTCTACTTCCCCAGGTCCCACTCCACAGCCACCAGTGAACATCCCTGAAGTTTCTCTGTGACGCACACCTCAATTTCTGGTGCACCAGAAAGTAAAATAACAATTATTTAAACAGTATTAGTAGCAACGTGTTTGGGAAAAGCCACATTTGGCTACTTCTGTCTGCTTAGGTGATGCTGTGCTGGCTTTATAGAATATAGGATGGTCTTGCTGGTTCATTCAGGACTGCTGCTCTTGGAGCTTTGCTGTGTGTAGGTCATCTTGGCCTCTCACTGCCATGTGTATCAGGAGTGTTTCCAGCTTCAGCACAAAAGCAGTGTCAGGGCTCTGGTTTGCTGGTGGGAACAACTCCCCAAACCCCGTTGTGACCCAGTCACTCCATGGCCACACCTGCCATCCCCCTGCAGTAGCTCGTGCTGTCCACATCCAGCCTGGAGTAATTGCAGATGGATTGGGTTTCTGGCACACCCGACTCACAGCTTGGCTCACAGGCCACCTGGGTTTCCAGAAACTTTCCACCCCAAGGGGATAGGCTTTTCTTTTTCCTCAAAACCGCAACCTGGACAGGAGTCCATCTGATCAAATCCTGCCCCATGTTCGCACAGCTGTAAAGCAAAACACAGTAGAGATATGTCATGGCAACATCTGGGGATAGAAAGTGAAGAAGGTGGTATGCTGTGAATTGGGAACTGGGGAAGGAAGCTGAGATTTCGCCAAGACAGCAGGGCAAGAATTTAACTTCCTGTAAATTAAGTTCCCTCTAAATTATCCTGAGCTGAAGGGAGCTGCGTAACATCTCACACGAAGGACATTTCCAGCATTTCATTGTCTTCTGGAGCTGTTCCTGCTGGGTGTAACTACCAACACCCTCTGAAGTGCCAAGCCCCTCAGCACCCCATCTGGCAACTGGTGTGCCAGCCTCTGGGTGATCTGCACTGGTGCCAGGTGGTGCCAGTGCCTTCTGTGATTGCTGTAGAAGCTCATCCTGGTGCTGTGCTCTCACTACAGGTGTGGCACATGTTCCCAAATAAGTCCTTGTAGTGAAATTGCTATATAATGAATGTACTGATTAAGCGGAGAGCCTATGCTAATGAGACCAGTGCAAAGTCCTCTGGAATCCCAGAGGGTCTGCCACTCTGCTTCAATATGTACCACTTGAATATTAGGGAAGGAAAGATTTTGCTAGCGGAGGGGAGCATGAATAATGTATTGCTGTGGATAATGGTAAATAGTCATTACATATTCCTCCTTTCCTTTAGATGTACCGTGCATATGTTAAAGACAGTTTTTGGGCAGGGGAAAGGATCATTGTGAAGAGGGAGGTGATGCACAAATTACAGTCATGTGAACGTGGCAGATGGTACCACGGTGTCTGACAATTGGCTGTGACATGAAATTAGTTACTCAAGTCAAGAAGGCCGATTTTCGCTGGACGTCTCTGTGTTTATGAGGTGTGAATAAATCAGGGGAGACCTGTTTACGTGCAGGAAATTCGTAAAGGATCTTGAGTAAAGACCCCCCGGTCTCGCTCTCTTGGAAAATGCTGATGCAGCTGTTAAGGTAGAGAGTTTTAGAAACACGTCTGCTGTCCCTGGGCGGCTGAAGAGATGCTGTGCTCTCTGTGGAGCTCAGCTTCACAGCAAACCATCCACTTAAAAGCCTCTAACTCTTACTGAGAGCAGCACTGGACTGAAACGGGGTCGACAGAGGGGTTGAAGGAGGATGCTGAAGGAGTCACCTTGTGGAGTGCAGGTATTCCTCGTGCTCAGCTACGGCTGTCTGGGAGGTTGGTGTCTGCTCTGGCGCAGCCGTGCTCAAGTTGGAGCCAAAAGGAATTTATCCCAGTCCTAGCAATATCCCCGCAAGGTCACTGCCGCATCCTGGTGACACACATGGCTAATTGGAGAGTGTTCAGCAGCTGGTCTGAATGGAGCCTGCTATTAGTTAGAAGTCACTTGAGGATACGTGGATGGAGTCCTGCACTGACAGCCCAGTCAGTATCTGCCTGGAAATCCATCCGCAACCAATGTAGGCATCGCTGCTGGGAACTTGTCACTTAAAAAAAAAAATAATCTGTCCCCACTTCTGATTAATGCACAGTCAGAAATCTGCTCCTTCAAGTCTCCGTGCTTCAGTGCCTCTTTTGCAAACAGAGAAATATCCCTACGCATTTTCTCCTATCGGTTGTTAATTGGGTCAAGGATGTCCTCTCATTATAGCTGAATTCTTTATTAGTCATGGTTGGGGGAAAGGCTGGTCTTCTTAAAGAATGTTACCTACATCCAGGTGCCGCAGCAGGGCTGGGGAGCTGCGAGTCCCAGGCAGACAGAGGTGACCTGCATGAACTCTTGGGTGGTATCATTGAAATACTGAATTATTCAGCCCCATGGGCCAAGGGTGAATCATAACCAGAATGCTGCTGTCACCCTGATAATATCTTACAAACCCTGTGTTAGAATAGTGTTTGTGGCACGGTTCATTGCCTTGTCACAGCCACACACACATTCCTTTGGACTTGCTCCTGGACCAGCTGGGGCATATCTTTGTAAGAGCCAGGGTTCCTGGCTGGCTGTAGACACTTCAGCAGTGGCTTAAGGGGACAAAGCAAGGTGTATGACCTGTACTGACTCCATCAGATCTGTCTGTCCTCTTCTACGCATAATCTCAGTTTGGACCTGTCTATAGAACATGTTTTGCAGCAAATGGGGCAGCTCAGGGTTTGGAAATGGGCTGTGTGAGCAGCCAAGTCCTTCTGCGTGCTCTGTGGAGAGAGATGTTACAGATCTCTGCCCTTCTCCACCTGTTCACTGCGGTGTCCCTTGCCAGAGGTTAGCACTTCTCATCTGACAACTACAATTGTTCACTAGCCCAATTCTATCAAAATGATCTGGATTAGCTTAAAACATTGCTAATAGTAGGTTTTTGTTTGTTGAATCTTTTAAACCCATTTTGACAGAACCAGGTTAGACAACAGCTATATGATCAGTTGTGCCAGCTGATGTCAGAGGCTGGTAAGTTCTTAACCTACCTCAGCTGAACCCAGAGCAGCACGTAGAACGACAGCCCATGGAGTCCAATATCTATGTCTCTGGTGGCAACAGGTCTTATTTCAAGTGTGGCATGGAGGTAAGCAGATAATAGAATGGTTTGGGTTGGAAGGGACCTTAAAGATCACCCAGTCCGACCCCCCTGCCTTGGGCAGGGACACCTCCCTCCACCCCAGGTTGCTCCAAGCCCCATCCAGCCTGGCCTTGAACCCCTCCAGGGATGGGGCAGCCACAGCTTCTCGGGGCAACCTGGGCCAGGGTCTCACCAACTTGGAAGACAATGAGAGACCTTGGAGGCCCCTTCCAGTCCCGAAAAGCCCCTTTTAGAGACCCCTCTAAGGTCTCCCCCTGGGCAGGGACACCTCCCACCACCCCAGGTTGCTCCAAGCCCCGTCCAGCCTGGCCTTGAACCCTTCCAGGGATGGGGCAGCCACAGCTTCTTGGGCCAACCTGGGCCAGGGTCTCACCACTCTCACAGCAAACAATTTCCTCCCCAGATCTCCTCTTAATCTCCGCTCTTTCAGTGTCAAACCCTTCCACCTCATCCTGTGGCTTCCCTCTGTGATCAAGAGTCCCTCCCATTCCCTTCTGTAGCCCCCTTATGTACTGAAAGGAAACCTCCTACCATTGACACCATCTACTGATGTTAGGCTCTGGCTGACATCCTCCTTGAGGAAGACTGCTGGGGAGCTGCGTTTAGAGGGAGAGCATGTTGATGAAGGAAAAAGAGCAACCTGAGAGAATTCAGGTCTGGTTTGTGCTGGGGTTGGACTTCTGACATCATCAGACCCTGCTTTACAATAGCTTGTCTCCTCTGTTTCCCTCTTGGGGTAGATGGGATGTCTGTGGCCATGTCCACACAGAATAATGTGGAGAAGAGAAAGGGCGTGCTCAGGGCATGGAGATACACAGCAGCTTTAAAGCTGAAAGAAGCCTCTGTATTCTCTGTGGAGGACATTAAAAGGCTGGGTTGAAGTGCTTTTGTTCAGCTGTATTTTTCTGCTTAGAAAATCAGCCTGGCAGGAGAAGGGCAAGGACAAGGGTGGGACTGGATGTAGGACAAAGCATCCCCTTGGAAGAATTGAATTCTTCCTGAAAGGTCAGTGGAGTTAGCTTTTTTACTCTTGAGAAGCACTGATGCATCGCAGGTGAAAGCCTGCTGCAGTGCATCAGAGTGAGAACAGAAGGATGTTTGGGTATTTGCGGAGGGGAATTTTGGTTCATCAAGTACTTTGGGAAACTTCTGAAAAAGAAATACACCATTCTCCAGGATATCTCTTACTAGACAATTTGATCTTCAGGGTACCCATACTCCAGAGTTACAATCAAAACTGGACTTCAGTTATTAAATTCCTACTTTTAGGCACTTTTTAAATGCCTTAAGTTATTAGATTCCCAGCTTCAGGCACTCAGGGGTTGAATTTTCTGCAATAAGGTTTATAGCTCTGAAGGACCTGGTTCAGGAAGTTGAAAGATGAGAACCAAGGGGCAAGTTTTATTGCTCAACAGTCTTCCTCCCTGATTTTTAAGATGTATATTCTTGAAAGGAACTTTGGAAGGAAGTACAGTGCTCAACATGAATTTGCACGCTGGAGCTCAAGGCAGTTACTTCCCAGGATGTCTGTCCCTAAGGTTGATGAGCTCCATCGGCTCCAGGGAGACCTGGTCTTCCAGGATCTGAAGGGAGCTCCAGGAGAGCTGGAGAGGGACTCTTGGTCAGGAAGTGTAGTGATAGGACAAGGGGTAATGGTTTTAAACTGGAAGAGGGGAGATTTAGATTGGATCTTAGGAGAAAATTCTTTGCTGTGAGGGTGGTGAGGCACTGGAAGAGGCTGCCCAGGGAGGTTGTGGCTGCCCCATCCCTGGAAGTATTTAAGGCCAGGCTTAATAGGGCTTTGAGCAAGCTGGTGTGGTGGGAGGTGTCCCTGCCCATGGCAGGGGGGTTGGAACACGATGATCTTCAAGGTCCTTTCCAACTCTAACCATTCTATGATTCTATGATCTTCCAACACTTAGGCCTTACACATACTAAGTAGTGGGCTAGGGCCTAGTTTTCCAGTCTTCAGTCCTTGGCCTGACCCACCAAGACTACTGGAGATTTGGATTGAAACTTTTTCAGATTCAATCAACTGGTTTTCTTCCCTTTGTTTTCTTGCAGCATTTCTTTGTGTATTTTCTCTCCGCTCACCCTTTGCTCGGGTAAGGCTGGATTTGGTGTCATGAGGAACGTGGCAGGGCTGGGGAGGTGGGACACTAAATAAATTATGTCAACAAGATGTTTCTCTTCCCCTTCGGGGCTGTTAATAACCCTTCCTCTGTGACGCTGTGCCAAGTTTGTTTGCCTTGTCCAAACCCAAGCAGAGAGAAACCAACTCCTTTGGCTTGTTTAATGGCTTTCATCGTCCAGCTGCTACTCCCAAAGTCTCTGACGCAGAGTTTCCAGAGCACGAGGAACACAGACAATTTCAAACAGCTAAAAAAGGAGAGAAAAAAAGAGGCATGGTGGCAAAATTCAGAGCAACAGAAAAGTAGAATCTCCTTTGCCGGCACCGTTCATCTGTATTTTTGAGATTACTTTGAAGCTGGTGAATCTGAAATTCCTCATTATAAGCCAGTGGTAGATATAGGAGGCTGAGCTTCTAATCTGTATATGAGGAGATCATTCCAACCATGACCTCCCTCTATCCACTTGATACAACATTTGCTTCAATCAAAGAGGTAATTAAACTCCTGAGATGAGCAATCCCCATGCTTCATGTCCTGAATTTAGTGCAGCAAAAGTTCTTAAGTAATAAAGCAGCCGAACCTGCAGTTAGTGCTGGAACCAGACAATGCCTAAGGCATAAATACAAGGGAATAACTTTTGTCAGGGATGTTCTGCTTGTTCTAAAGCGCATCTCAGGAGCCTGGGCAGGTACACTCCTGGCGTGCCAGGACTCTACTAAATGTAGTTGATAGACAGTAGGGGAAACCGTAAAGGTGGGCGTAAGAGTGAAGAGAGATACTGGGGCTGCAGGGAGGTTAAATTGGTGCATCTTTTTCCCATTTATTAGCTTAGAAGCTGATCCAAGTGCAGAGCTGGCACCGCTACAGATAGTGACAGAGGAACCAGAAGGAAAACTGTCAATAGGAGGTTTTTTTTTTGTTTTTTTTTTCATCAGAAGCTGCCATTTTGTTGAAATAAAAGCTGTTCTAGAGAACATGTCAATAGCGATCATGGTTGAATAATCCTGTATTTTGTTTGATCCCAACAGAATGGATGTGATACGATCTGTGTAGCACATTCAGATTCAAAGAGTGCTGCAATAAGTGCAGGAAAGTGCCAGCACCATCCATGTGAAATGGTGAAATGGACAAAAACAGGCCATTTCTTCATTAGAAAATGCTGGGTTTCCCTTGGGTTTGAGATGGAAGTAGGGTTCAAAAGACTGGCGTTTCCAGCAACACAGAAGCTTGGTTTCTGGTGAGCTTAAAGATGTGGCTTCAGAGGGGAACATCTAGGGCTGTCTCTGAAACCCAGAGAACTCAATCAGAAGTGAAAACAAACCAAAGCTGCTCAGCACTTTTTGGGCATAAAACATTTCAGATCTCTGGACACTTTGGAAAGGGCTGGTCTCTAACTCTGACCTAAATGAAAAGCAGCAGTGACACATCCACTATAAAGCATCTTTCAGGCATCTAGAATGTTTGTGCTACCCTGCAGAGGGTACTTGACATATACAGTAATTCCAGTGGTAAGGACTGCAGCATTTGCATTCACATCTCTGTAAGGACTTGAGTTAAAGAAGAAAAGTACACACATACTTTATCCCATTCAATTTTATCATCTGAGGTTTCCAAGAAAAAAATCAACTACTACTGAAATGGGCAACACTGCCCACTTCCAGCCTCTCAAAAATTAACTCCTCTAGTCTTGCTTCTACCAGTAAGCCCCATGACTTCTCGCATCTGCAGTTCCCAGTACAGCTCTCCCTGGGGCTGTCAGCTCCTGAACTCCCATCTTGCTGTGGGTAAAGCAAATTACTTCTAAGTGGATCGGTCCAACACATTCATCATTTGATTGTTTTCCACGCAGGCAGGAATAAATGGCTGGGTCATCAACCCCTTGCTGCTCCACGTTCAAGCACGGTTGCATTTGGACAGTTTTTCTCTTGCCGTCCAGTTTCCAGCATCAGAAAATGTCTCTGGAGCTGCTGGGACTGTGAGACTCATGGCAGAGACTTTCCATGGCCTGGCTAATTACGCCGTGTGTGCCACTAGAATGGGAGAGCTCCTCTGGATGCCATTTGCTGATCAGTTTATGCCTTGAAGCAGAAAAATTGGGTGCCCTAGTAATTATTATGATCCTCACTCCTGTCATTGCATGTGCTCTGCTTGTTTTCTGTAAATGGCTGGTCCTTTCTGAGTCTGCATAAATATGTTGGTTGTTTCCTTCACCCCAAGGTGAGGGATTTTATGCTGCCTCTGGAGGTTTCCCAGGATTTCCTGGCTTTTGCATCAGGGTCATATTTCAGATTACAGGGTTTCAGTTTCTGTTGTTTCTGGTTAACAGTATGTTTGTCTTTCCCCTGGCAAACATGGACTTAAAGGGACAAGCTGGCAAGTCTGTCCCTTTAAGTCTGAGCTCCTTTGTTAAATAAAATTGCTTTTGTAGGAAGCTCAACTCTTCCTTCTCCCTCTTGCAGTGCTAGGGATGGGAGAGGTAGTGCCCTGTTCTGTGCCTTCTTTATTTCACCTGGATGAGGACAGTATTAGGTGGCACACAGCACCCTGTGGTGACAGTCAGCACAGAGGGATCCTAAAGCATGCCTCAGAATTAGGGATAAGAACCGCTGGAGGTGGTTTTAAACTGGAAGAGGGGAGATTTAGATTGGATATTAGGGAAAAATTCTTTGCTGTGAGGGTGGTGAGGCACTGGAACAGGCTGCCCAGGGAGGTTGTGGCTGCCCCATCCCTGGAAGTATTTAAGGCCAGGCTTGATAGAGCTTTGAGCAACCTGGTGTGGTGGGAGGTGTCCCTGCCCAGGGCAGGGGGGTTGGAACACGATGATCTTCAAGGTCCTTTCCAACTCTAACCATTCTATGATTCTATGATCCCCTCTGGTGCTTCCTTCCAAAACCACTCAGAAACTTCCAACAGATGCTTTTTATTTCAATGATGAAATACGCAGAAGAGTTTTCCTCCCTCGTTTCTGCTTTCGTTGTCCTGGCTCTGTCCTGAAGCTCAACACAGGCAGCACGTAGCTGGGACAGAAGGCTCACATCTCAGTGAGACGGGGAGGTGGTAACACGTATATAAACTCATTGCAATGAGCCAATTACTGGCTTCCTAATGAGGTGCATGGCCACTGCTTTCCTTTCCTGGAATGTCTCGAGCTGTCCAACTGTAAAATCATTCCATTGTTCCGATCAGAAAACTGCAGTATGTCATTTGAAAGGGTTTTTATAGCTCCTTGCAAGCCCAGTGTAGCTTTTTGGTGATAATTCAAGGCTTTGGATTTATAGATGGACAGAAATGACATAAAGGCAAAAATAATCTTGACAGTGTCATTTCAAAGAGCCAATAGATTTCCAAAGCGCCTTTTTTTCTGGGGTGCTGTACCTGCCACGCAGAGCATCGATAGTACCACGTGGAAGCAAGGCATGGGCATCTGGGCATCTTGGGGCAGCCCCACAGCAGCAGGACAACACACCTTACACCATCTGAAGCTGGAAGAGTTCGTCTCTATTGCCTGAGCTTGGAAGCCCGGCCCTTTTAGCCCAGGCTGCAACAGCTTCTTTGGCCTCTGCTGGTACTCGGGTGAGGAAGACGAGACACACCTTTCTGCATTTCAGCCGAAGGGACAGCATCTCTAAATTATTTATAATTACTCCACAGGGTTAATACAGCCAGGTGCTGTCTGGATTAGCAGATTGACCCAGACAAGCCGTACATCTTAATGGGCAGACAACTCTTTATGGAGTCCTGTTATCCCAGACAGGGAAGAGGCAGTTAAGCTTGAAGTGATGTAATTTTCTCTGTGAACCTGCACCAGAGATTGGAACAGGCCACTTTCAAAGCAAGAACTAAGGGTTACCTCTCTGCAATCAGCGGGTCACTACTTAACGTCCCCCTTTACAACTTGTTCTTGTTTCCTCTATACCTTAAACAATCGTTACAATTCCCGTTTAAAGGAAGACATGAATATTAGGGCAAGAGTTTAGCTTTTCACCTCAGTCCTTCAAGGCTGAGCTTCCTTATTCTTGGAAAGAGCATGATAGTTCTGGCCTTTAAAGCACTGAATGAATTAATTTACCTGCAGAAGGGTCCTTATTCCTGATAATGACCCACTTGGCTGTGCTGCCTAAGCATTATTTTTGGACTTGAGGGCTGTTCTGTAAGGGGGCTTCTGTGATAGATGAGGGTTAGTTAAAAGACGCAGCTTTCTTCCACAAGCCACAAACCAGTAAAGTTGTTCAAAGGACTTTTTAAAAAAATCACAAAATTATTCTTAAGACAGAGGAAAAGTGAAGCCTGAAATAGGAATCTGCGTGTCTGATGAGCTGAGATTTCCAAGGATGGCTTTGGTTATCTTTGCTGCCTGCTGTGTCTGGCTCATACGTAGGACTACGCTGTCAGAGGAAAGGTCAGGAAAGGATATTTCCTTGGGAAGTAAAATTCTTACTTTCCTCTATTTTCATGCAATTGCCTTTGTAATTCCAAGCCGAAACAACCAGCAATTCTAGTCCTCCCCAATGGGAACACAAGGAATGGCTACACTTGCAAGCACAGTCACCAAGTCTAATAAAAAATTAAATGAGATTAATTTAACCATATTATCTCTTGGTATCATGGCTCAGAATCATAATCACATTACCCCTGCTTAGAATTAATCGTGTCGGCTGGGTTGTGGTAGTTGTGAATGGCTTTCACCTGGAGCACACACCAGGTCATAGAATGCAATTTAATCCCTTTTCATTGTGGATGAAGCTAAATTGCTCCGTCTTGCCTTTGCTATGGCTTGGGAGGAGGCGCTCAGGACCGTGAATGGTGCTGAGCCCACGCAGGCTCTCTCGCTTAGCAGCTCAGGCTTCCCTTAAGGACTGAAGTGGCCTTGATGTGCTTTATCTTAATTTGCTTTAGATAAACGCAGTCACTTCAAAAAGTTCGTTTAAAACAATTGTCATGAGTGTTTTGTTGAAGACAAGCCCACAGCATATTAAATTTGCTTTTCTTTTCTCTCTGCAAGTGTTTGTTCCTCTACACTGGATCAACAAAGAGCAGTCCCTGTTGAAAGTGGGTACCAGAACCAAGACAACCTTATTTCAAAGCTGCTTCTAATTTGTTTCCCCAGCTTCGATCCTGGCAGTATTTGGGCTTCAGTAGCTGTTTACTCCAATAACATAAGATAATGTACTATTAACTGCTAAACTAATGATCCTAGACCTAACATTTTCATTGGGACCTTGCCCCATTGAGCCGACACTCCTCAGATCATTTTCTTTCTCATTAAAGTAATTAAAGTCAACGTTGTTGGAAAGGCCTTCAGGCAATCAAAGACAGAGCTGATCCTAATAAGCAAAGCAACATCCGCATTTATGTTTCTTTTGATCCATGGTTTAATTGCTGGTTGGCTGAGCGCACGGTCGATGGAGATGGGGTTCTGTCTATGTATTTTAACCTGCTTTGCTCTGGGGAGACAGTTCTGGCTGATGATGTGGTAAAGATGCCCCCAGTAGCTCATTTGCCTCTGGACCTTCTTGTTCCTGGGCTGCAGCAGCCAAGAGCTTCCCAGTGCTTTTTCTTCCCTGTAGTTAAAGGATTTTGTGGTGAAGAAGGCAGAAACATGAGAGGGAATAAGGATTCCTTGAAGCAGGTATTTCTGCTGCAAAGGAATTCAGTGAGCAAATTTATACTAGGGGATCAAGGGTGGTGTCATGGGTGGGTGATGGGGGATGCCTTGGTCAACTTGGGGGATCTAACCAGCCTTGCCTGCAGCTGTGAAGACCATCTTAGAGGATTTTGCTGTTCCACTAACACCATACAGACATGCCATGGGGTTGCTTTGTTTTTTCTGTAGGTATTCCCCGGCACGGCTGGCTTTCTGGAACGTGCTCAGTTGGCAAGAACTAAACAGCGTTGTTCTTTAGTGACAAGCTCCATCAGTTCCTTTGGGCAGTGACCGCTCCGCTGGCCCTTGCCTTTCTCACATCATACACAGCTCCTGCAGCTGGAGAACGGTACTTCTGAGGAACAGATGACGTGGTGTAACCTTCTCTTACCTGCAGCACAGAGATGGAGATGGATGATTAGGTGCTGTTCTCCATAAACATAAAATTTAAGGAAGAATCATAGAATCATAGAATGGTTAGAGTTGGAAAGGACCTCGAAGATCATCGTGTTCCAACCCTCCTGCCGTGGGCAGGGACACCTCCCACCACACCAGGTTGCTCAAAGCCCCATCAAGCCTGGCCTTAAATACTTCCAGGGATGGGGCATCCACAACCTCCCTTGGCAGCCTGTTCCACCTCACCACCCTCACAGGAAAGAATTTTCTCCTAATATCCAATCTAAATCTCCCCTCTTCCAGTTTAAAACCATTCCCTCTTGTCCTATCACTCCACTTCCTGACCAGGAGTCCCTCTCCAGCTCTCCTGGAGCTCCCTTCAGATACTGGAAGGCTGCTATAAGGTCTCCCCGGAGCCTAAATATTGATATATTGAATTGAATTGAATTGATAGCATTGGACCCACAGCTGCCATGGGCTCTCTCTTGGTTCCCTTTCAGTGTGGATTGTTCACTCCATCCCCACCTTCTGTCTCCACAGCCCTTTGCAGACCTAAAGCCCTTCCACAACATCTGAGCTGAGCTCATGGCTCCTTACTGGCGATTGGGATACTCATCCTGCTTTGTGCTTGTTCTGGTGGTGATGGTACTCTGCTGGGTCACTTCAGCTGGCTGAAAACAGGCTCCTTAGTGGGTTAGTGAGATGAATCTGCTTAGGGAAGCACTGCTCAGAGCTGGTGTGAGGTAAGGGAGACATGAGAGACCTGGGAGCAGAGGGAGAAGGGGAGCAGAGACTGCTCTGAGGAGCTGTTAGATCAGCTCATCCCATCTGGCAAAGCTGGAACATTCAAATGCTTTATGCTAAGTACTGCAATGCTGGATTCTCCCCTGCTGCTCTTAGAAAGTGTGACTGTTCTGCTGCTTCTGGAGCTCTTCTCTCTTCTGAGCGTTGTTCCATGTGGAATAGCCACCGTAGACCTCACAAGTCATATCAAACATCTCAGCCCTTGACTATCACTTTTCTTCAGCCCAGGCAAATGATTGCAGCGTGCGCTGGGGAGGTTTGAAAATTAGCTTATATCTTCCATACAAGAGCACTTCACTGACTTTTCCACATCATTAGAGAAGTGACACCCAGGACAAGGCCTGTAAATCACATATAAATCTTGCAAGACTTACTGCGTCAATTGTTACGGACAAAAGTTTTGAAGCTTGGTGTTAGATCCTTGGCTGAGGCCTTGGAAAACGTCCCAATTTTGATAGGAGTGCTGTCCTTTGGTCTGTCTTCAGTTGATCACCTTTCTATTGAACCCCAAAGCCCAGGAGAAGCTCAGTTAATTATTTTCAATTGTTTTTTTTGGGGGGGCAGATGATTAAAAGTGACTGAGGCCGTAATGAAAGCTGACCAGCTTTCCAAACTCTAGATGAAAACCCTTTGGTTTTATTCCCTTAGGCTAGAGAGGGAAAATTGGAATTAAAGCTGGGGGAAGAGGGAGGAACAATTAACGAAATTTCTCAAGAGGGACAATTATGGAAATAAAGCAGCTTTATTGTAGAAAATCAGTATTGCTTGTGAAATAGTTATCTAAGCCCAGCATGGGGCAGTTCGTTGTTTGGTGCCATAAATCAATATTGTTTAAGGATTTTGAAGAACAGATCATCTATTGCTGCTGTTATTCTAAAAGCAAGTACTGCAGTAAAAGCACCGTTCAAAGGCTGTCTTCTCAATGGATGTTGCCGGCTTAACCTGGAAGAATATATCTGGCAGGTCTGCAGTTCCCTTACAAAGGTTTAATTCAACTTTACACAGAACTGATTTCAATTTACACAGAGAAATCCTGCTCCAGACAGTTGGTGTTTCTTATCACGGGAGATTACATGTTTGCTGAATAACTCTGTCTGAATCTTTTGCAACTGCTTGAAATTGTGGCTCAGAGATGAGTTGCTGTCTTCTGTCAAACCAGGATGGACTTTATAACATTTACGATAAATATCTGCAGACATCCTGAAAAGGCTGCTCGTTATCACTTGTATGCAGTTGGCTTTTTCATCGGTGATGTGCAAAATAAACAGCTTCAGATCCTGCACACAGGGGTGAAACAGAGAAAACGTGTTGTAGCCTAACTGGTTTCAGGAATTTGGGGAAGTAGAGAGGAAAAACGCTTAGGGTTTGAAAGTCTGAACTGATGGGAATCACAGAATGGTATGGAGGTGGAAGGGACCTCTGGAGATCATCCAGTCCATCCCTCCAACTACCCTTTTAAGCAGTTGTTCGCTGTTGTGTTCTTCTGTTCTGCTGTGAAAGCAGCACTTGAATATTGGGGCTTCAGAGTATGGAGTGACCCTGGGTCAGATATTTCCTTCTGGGAAATGGAACCTATTGCTGGGGAGTTTTCTTAATAGCAACTATATTTTGCCTTTCTTGTTGCGATTGTTCCATAGACATCTCTTTCATATCTCAGGAACTTGCCTTTTCAAGATCTGTGTAGAAGAAACTCGGGATGTGTGTTTGTGGAGGACTGAGAATTGGGATTACCATGTTCTCCCTTTGCCATCTGTCTCACCATAGGAAAATTGCTGAAATACTCAGTTCTTCAGTTTACAAACGGAGAGTCAGTGACCCCTGCAGTAATTACCTGCTGTAGGTGGAACTGGTGGATATTTGAGATCGTTTGCACTACATGATGACACTTGATTTACACATATTGGAGTTTCAGTTATCGCTCTGCCAAACACTTTTGGGTTAAAGTTGTTATGTGCTTGCTTCCACTTGAGCTATTCCAGTCATTTCTGAGCATGAGACATGGAGAAAAATATATCATTAAGTAACTGGAGAGGAAAGGGCGGCCACGGTGACCTTACTGCTAGCATTTATCAACTTTCAGCATGCTGTTTTGGAATGGTAATGCTTCTTTAATGTACTGTTTAGTATGGAATTATCCGTGCATAGTGGATGCTTTGCAGAACACATCAGCAATGCTCTGTGCTAGAGGCATACAGGGTAATGGTTAACACAGCGAAGTGGGAAAACTTACTCAAGTATCGCTAAGTGGTCATATAAGTGGTGCTCTTACCCTTTCTATGATGATTCTTTTTGGAGGAAGGATATGTTACTCTTTCTGTGATCCAGAAAATAGGATTAATAACTCAGCTCCTCTAGGACTGGAGGGAGGAGGGCAAGCAGTGGGTTGCGGGGTGTAAGGGGAGTTGGGGGTGACTGCAAACAGATAGGGACCGAGCAAAGGCAGAGTAAGTATCTCCTCAAAGGGATGATAGATCTTGTTCATTGGCACAGAACTTTATTGTGCCATCTATCTGGTGTTACGTTAGTGCATATCAGGAAGAGGGATCGATGGAGGTCTCTCGAACCACACACATTTCACTGGCATCTGGCACGGGATGGGAAAGAAGTAGAGGAAAGTAGATTGTGAGATTGAGCTTCTCACAGTTTGTGAGAAGCTCAGTTTGTCAGTTGGGATATGTGGCTAGAAACAAACCAAAAATGCTTTTAAAAGGTGTTTCATGTCCAGGATATTGTATTTTGATAAAAGTCAAGAAAGATAAGGCAATAGCATAGACTGTGTCACATACCTGACAACGTAAGATGTGTTGCTTCTTGTATGGTGTTGGGTTCAATGTTTGGGTAAAAAGCAAAAGGCCAGAGTTACGCTGTGCCAAAATTGGAAGGGCTGTCATTTTTTTATCTTACTGGCCTCTAAGGAGTAGTGATTAGTGTGCTCAGGTCTTGTTGTGCTTCTTTTAGCCAGTCATAAAATAGACTTTCTCCTGTGCTGATTATAACAGCGCTGAGCTCCCGACATGGATGCTAAGCTCAATTAATTTGTTAAGTGCTTTGCTCTTCAGATGAAAACTGAATTTTAAGTATTGCTCTGTTGAATTTCATCTTTCTTTGCCATCCATGCTGAGGGTATCCAGATGCATTTCAGACTGATGGATTCTCAGCGTGTTTCTTGCTGCGCTGTTCTGTGTGGATTATTTTTACATCCACTTAATTCCCCTCACTCCATGTGCTTCTTATACAGAGTATCTACAAAAGCTGTAGAGACTAAGAGAGGAAATTCCTTGGGTAAATCCTGGCCTTAATTGAAGTGTCTGACTTTCATTTCATGTATGCAGGAATTTGAAAATAAGATATTACAGCGGTGGGAGAGGTCAAGTGACTGTAGTTCAAGAAGCTGGGCTCAGGTCCTCACCTTTAGGTCTAACAGCGACCAAGTCACTTGCTGGGCCTGTGATTCTCATTATACAGAGGGGGTGTTCCACTGTTTGTTCAGATGTACAGCTTTAGATAAGTACCATCTATTTGCTATTAACACAAAATGAATTCTTTAGTTCTTTTAGGATTTTGTTGAGGAACTGGGGGTCGGGACTGCTACAGAGGCGTGAAAATACGTGATGTGCTGCAATAGTGGTGTGAGGTAACCATCGTCTAAAGGCTTCCTGTATCGTCTCACCACTTTTTCCTGGTATTTCACCTGGTTTTCGTGATCTAATTATTGGCTGTCTGATGTGCCTCTTACAGGCAACATAGAGAAATAGCCTCTCTTGGGAGCATTATGTCTATCCATCTGGGACACCTCAGAAGTACTGGTTTTTCTTCATTGGCTGCAGACGGGGCCCCTGTGACCAGATTAGACTTGGATCCCAGCAGTTCTCTTTGGGATAGAAATTTGACCTGTTGTCCCCATTGAGATTCCTCCAAAGTTGAGGAGCTTTACAGCCAACCCCAGAGACTCACAAGAGGCTTGTGATGGTTGTAGGTAACTGGGAACAGGAGTGTGACGTTCCTCCATGCTTGTCTGCCCAATATTGGGTTATTTCATACCCACAGAAGTCACATCCAGCTTCCACTGTGCTGTCTGCACGTATTGTGTGCTGTGTTTGCTTGGCAAACCCAACACCCTGCTGCAATAGGGGATTTAGTTGGTTGCAGGCTGCCAACAAGCTGTCATCGTGGTGCTAACAGATGTTTCCATTCTTTTAAAACCCATTAGGTCGACAATTGATTGTGTTCTCTTCCCCGCTGGGGCTCTATTGGAATAGTAGACTCTCTGGGCAAAGTTGCCTAGATATATCTTCCAGCAAGTGGGGGCTTGGCAGGAAGGTCCCCACAACATGGGAAGAATCTGAATAAGTTATAGTTTGAGAACAGTGGCGATGCTCAGCTTCCTTGTACCAGCTGTGCCCCTCTGCTGGGGCGTGTTGTGTGGTAAAACCTGAGCATCTGGCTCTTCTCCAAAGATCTGAATCCTTGGCCCATCATTCCTCAAGGAGTAGAGATGACGTGTGTCTCTGAGAGCAGAGCGGGTGGTTCCCTTACATTTGCAATTGCTAACAGCCAGCAAACTGTGATGAGGTTAGGGGTAGAAAGCCAGATCTAGCCATCGAGGCTTTGGTTCTGTAAATTGTGCCATTCTGGACTTTTTGTCTGAGACTGAGAACTGACAGATTTCCGTAAGGTCTTCCTCACTGGACACCAATAAAAGAGGGCTGGAGAGCAGCGCTGAGGAGAAGGACATGGGAGTGATGGTGGAGGAGAAGCTCCACATGAGCCAGCAGTGCACGCTGGCAGCCCAGAAAACCAACCCCATCCGGGGCTGCATCAAGAAAAGCATGACCAGCAGGGCCAGCTGTCTACTCTGTGCTTTTGAGACCCCACCTGGAGTCCTGTGTCCAGCTCTGGAGTCCTCAACGCAGAAAGAACATGGACCTGGTGGAATGGGTCCAGCGGAGGGGCACCAAGATGCTCCGAGGGCTGGAGCCCCTCTGCCGTGAGGTCAGGCTGAGAGAGCTGGGGCTGTTCAGCCTGGAGAAGAGAAGGCTCCAGGGAGACCTTGGAGCAGCCTTGCAGGATCTGAAGGGAGCTCCAGGAGAGCTGGAGAGGGCCTCTTGGTCTGGGAGGGGAGAGACAGGACAAGGGGGAAGGCGTTTAAATTGGCAGAGGGGAGATTGAGATGAGATCTTACGAAGAACTACTTTGGTGGTGAGGCACTGGTAGAGGTTTCCCCGTGAAGCTGTGTCTGCCCCATCCCTGGAGGGGTTCAAGGCCAGGCTGGATGGGGCTTGGAGCAACCTGGTGTGGTGGGAGGTGTCCCTGCCCAGGGCAGGTGGTTTGGAACTGGATGATCTTGAAGGTCTCTTCCAACTCGAACCATTCTAGGATTCTGTTGATGATAAATTCTCCCAACTTTAGGTGTCTGGGCTATCCCCTGGATATCTCTTCCCTTACAATCCCTTATTTGCCCTGGGAGGGAACAGGTACGTGAGTTTGCAGCTTATCTGATGCGCTGCAGGACAAGCTGAACAAGCCTGTTTCCCTTCACTGTCGACCGATCACTGTGGATGCAGAAAACTGAGATCCCCTCTGCCCTAAGGGTAGAAGCAATCATTACCTGGCATCTTCTCTCCCATCCCTGGGAGCAGTTTATAACCACAGCTCTAATTCTGCTCACCCTTGAGTGACTCCACTGGTGTCATTAGAAATGATGTGTGGAGAATGTCATCCTTTGGGACTCTGGTTCTTTTGGGCTTTGAAAAGATGCAAACAATGGAAATAAAAGATTAATAGGTGTAGATATCCGAATTGTAATATACTAGTTATTCAATACCAGAACCTTGCCAGAGGTATGTTCTTTGCGTAGAAATGAAGATGATCACAAAAACACCAAGTTAAATGGAACAGTCATGAATGATTTCTCACAAAAGTAAGACATCTGTATTTCTACACCACAGAGAAGTAAAGAATTATGAGCACAGCTAATCCACTGCCCTCATTTTTGTTCTGCATCCTTCGCACTATCCCACTGTATTAACTGTGTTGTCTGTCCAGGGAAGAGAGAATAAATATTAGAATCATAGAATCCTCCAGGCCGAAAGGGACCTCCAAAGGCCATCTAATCCCACCTCCCCGCAGTCGCAGGGACACCCCCAACGAGCCCAGGTTGCCCAGGGCCTCATCCAGCCTCACCTTGAATATCTCCAGGGAAGGGGCCTGAACCACCTCCCTGGGCAAC
>VZRU01000907.1:228479-248580 GCA_013398155.1 Pedionomus torquatus
CTTTCCCTTTCCCTTTCCCTCTTTCCCTTTCCCTTTCCCTCTTTCCCTTTCCCTTTCCCTCTTTCCCTTTTCCTTTCCCTTTCCCTTTCCCTTTCCCTTTCCCCCTAGGAAGAATGATGGCAGGGCAAAGAGGCCCATCCTAATTGTTTTTGCTCTCTCAGCTGAGGAGGACAAATGGAGTGAGCACATAAGGCAGTGAGGTCTTCAAGTGCTTCAAGGCCCTGGTACTGCTCATCCATAGCCCACGTGTGAGCATGCACAGATGTATTTTGTGCTGTATTCCTGCTGCGACCCCGGTGTGAGAGCAATTTATCCGTCAGAGAGCTCTGTCTGGGTAGGCAGGAATTTAGAAGCTCAGTGCCAACCAGCAAACTCAGGAACCATACCACTTCTTTCTGGCCATGGCAAGGGGAGACATGAGGGACAACCAGTCTCCTGCAGGGGAGGAAAGGGATGATTTCAAGTCACAGCCACGTGTTTCCTCTGTGCCATGAGTTCCAGCCCCATGCTGAGCAACTTCCAGCTCTCAATCAGGAGATTTAGCAGAACATGTAATGGTGTAACTAGATGGTATGTTTACACTGGTTAATTGACAGTACTTTTCCCTGGAGGCTAATTACAGTGCAAGCCATTAAATCACAATTAGGATTTGTTTGAATATCCAAACCATTATGAATATCATTTCTGGAAAAAAAAAAGAAATGCAGTACTTATGTCTGGTCCCAGCTTGGTACTTACATATGAATTTTGTGCAAGAATGGAGAACCTGATGACTTTCCTCAAGCAGTGACCTGCTTAGCGAATCTCATACCTACCACCACCACCTGTGGCTGATACTGATACTTCCAAGAAAGTCAATTCATTCTCTTGAAGGCTATGTCTTTCTGAAGTGGGAGCAAGACCACTAATGGAAAACCATGGATTCTTTCATCTGCTGGAACTGGTTGATTCTTCAAAGTGTAGTGCTGTAAGGAAACCATTTCTGATGCCGTGGAGAACTCTGATACTCCACACGGCTACTGGCCTTGCATCATTACTTGTATGATTGGACACTGGAGAGGAAATTCTGTTTTTGACCTCATGACACTGCAGTTTGATGGCCTTTTGTTTCTCAGTTAAACAGTGGCCTGACATAAAAGTGCACTGAAAACGGTGAGTTTAGCCCTTCTAGGCTTCTATAAAAAAATCTTATCACAGTGTATGTATCGATACCTGTGTAGGCCTATGGCTGCTGATATGGTCAGTAGAAGGGAAATACTGTTGGTGGATGGAGAAAGGTAAAGTTAAACTCTTCAATCTGGTCTTCCAACTTCACATTTGACATCGCTGCTAAATCTGATGTGCACAAGTGAAATCCTGCAGATTCTATAGACTAAAGTGAGATAAGGAAAAAAACATCTTTATGGATGCAATAGGAGCACAGGGGTAAGGCAGAATCGCTCGTTTAGCAGCAATCCTGAGTTCTGTGATTAGGGGGGGTTAATCAGGGCTAGAGGCTTCCATTAGGTTGGTGTGCGAATAGTGGAGGAAGGAGGAGAGACCTGGGGGTGTGTGGTTGAATGCGTGTACCTTACTGCAGGGTGTTGCTGTTATGTCTTATCAAATATCCAACACTCCTTGATTGCTGAAGGGAGCTCCAGGATGGGGCTGGGTTGAGCTTTGGGTTGTGTTCCCGTGTCTGCTGTGGGGTCAGTCCCGTGCTGGCCCACACCACCCCACTTCCACTGAGTCCTCAGTGCCGGGGCTCAGCCTGGGGTCTGGCGCTCAGCTCTTTGTTTGTAGCCATCCCTCTGTAATACCAGTCATAGGAATTGCAATTAAGTGGCTTATTTAATTTCAAAGGTTCAACTGAAGCAAGAATGTCTACAATACAACAACAGAAAAGAAAATAAATACAAATACTCTTTTACCGTTTTAAGTATAAGATGTAATTTACCAAGCCGGCAGATATTTGTTTAATTTAGAAAGAAATACTCTTCCCTAACTAAGAGTCAAATCCTAGATCAATTAGGAATGGACTAAATCACAGAATCACAGGATCACCTAGGTTGGAAGGGACCTTTTAAGATCATCTAGTCCAACCAATGGGGGGGGAATGAAAAAAAAAAAAACAAACCAAAAAACCCCACCAACCGAAAAACACCCACACAAAAACCCCAACAACCATAAACACCACCCCACACCACCCAACACTAAGCCATATCCTTGAGCACCAAGTCAACTGCTCTCTTGAATCCCTCCAGGGATGGTGCCTCAACCACCTCCCTGGGCAGCCCAGTCCAATACCTGACAACCCTTTCAGGAAAGAAATATTTCCTAATATCTCACCTGAACTTCCCCTGGNCACTGCTGGCTCCTGTTCAGCTGACAGTTGACCAACAAAAATTGTGTTCTTTCTTTTGCTCTAAGAAGAATGAATCGTCACCTAGGCTTCCTGACAGTCTTATTTTGGCTATTTAGCACTGCTGGGCAGGTGGGGAAGGCAAGGGATGTGCCCAGTTCCAAAAGACCACTGTTTCTAAGCTGGGATATGAGATTTGGCGTTTGTTCTGGTTATTCTGAAGGATTCAAATGCTACCTCCTTCCCTGGACACATGTGGGGGGTGTTTGCTGTGTGGGCAGATTACCCACTCAGAGGTCAAGGCTGTGTTGCTGGAGGCTGGGAGGGAAGACCCAAAGAGGGTTTAATCCCCAGACAATTACCATGAGCCAAGTCATGAGGCCAAGGAATTCAGTCTCACACCAGGAATTCAGCCTCAAAGCTTCTCCCCCAGCCTTGCTGTCATTGTAACGAGGGGGTGATGAACTTTTCTCAGAGCTTTCTAGAAAGGAGAGATAATGACTTTCAAGTTTTGGAAGCTTTCTTTGAATTATAACCTTCCTTTCTATTTGTGTTCTCTGCTGACGACTGTAATTCTCTTTATGTGAAGGGATAATTTGATGGTTGGGTATGGAACGTTACGAGTGACATGCTAAAGAAGTAAACAGGGGTGGTGACGATGTTGCAAGCTAATTTTGTAGGAGTCGATGGTACCGTGCCTCAGTACAGAGAAAGTTTGTTTTGTGTATGTGTTTGTATATTTATTTATTTTAAGATAAGCTATGAATCATAGAATCATAGAATTGTCTGGGTTGGAAGGGTCCTTTCAGATCATTGAGTCCAACCATCAACCTAACTTCTGATAAAAAACATCACTAACCCATGTCTCTAAATGCTATGTCAACCTGGCTTTTAAATCCCTCCAGGGATGATGCCTCCACCCCTTCCTTGGGCAGCCCATTCCAAGGCTTAAGAACCTTTTCAGTGTGAAAATTTGGTTCCCGTTATCCAATCTGAACCTCCCCTGGCTCAACTTGAGGCTGTTTCCTCCTGTCCCATCGCCTCTTCCTTGGGAGAAGAGACCAACCCCCCCCGGCTACAACCTTTCAGAGAGTTGTAGAGAGTGAGAAGGTCTCCCCTCAGCCTCCTCTTCTCCAGGCTGAACACCCCCAGCTCCCTCAGCTGCTGCTCATAAGACTTGTTCTCCAGACCCCTCACCAGCTCTGTTGCCCTTCTCTGAACCTGCTGCAGCACCAAAATGTCTCTTTTTGTGGTGAAGGACCCAAAACTGAACACAATAAATAGAAAAAGCTACCAGTGACTTCTAGAAACTTGAGAAACAAGCTGAGCCTGATTTCTTATTTCTGACTGTAATCAGGGATAACGTCATTACCTGTGGTTTACAACTCAGATTTGGATTGTTTTCCTCCAAGCCCTGCTTTTCCTTCTGGAACTGTCGAAGTTTCCCTTTTGGACAAGACATGGAGCTCCACTGAGGCAGTTTTCCCCGTACATCACTCTGTCCCTTCCTGCTCATCAGGAGAGCTGGAGAGGGACTCTTGGTCAGGGAGTGTAGTGATAGGACAAGGGGTAATAGTTTTAAACTGGAAGAGGGGAGATTTAGATTGGATATTAGGAAAAAATTCTTTGAAGGTGGTGAGGCACTGGAACAGGCTGCCCAGGGAGGTTGTGGCTGCCCCATCCCTGGAAGTATTTAAGGCCAGGCTTGATAGGGCTTTGAGCAAGCTGGTGTGGTGGGAGGTGTCCCTGCCCATGGCAGGGGGGTTGGAACACGATGATCTTCAAGGTCCTTTCCAACTCTAACCATTCTATGATTCTATTATTCTATCATGGACTGTTAATCCTGACAAGGCAGCATCGCTACTGCTGTGGGGAAGGTCCTGCTCAGGCATCAGCCCCTCTCTGGCACAAGGAGGTGCTGTGGGTGTTGCTGCAGGTCGGTAACTGAAGACAAGAGGAGAGGAAAGGAATTCAGCTGAATTTCCCTGACAACCTTAGGGTGTGGAGTTGGGATATGATTTTAATTTTCCTTGAGCAACCACCAATACTGCTCTATCACAGCCGTTGCTATTAGCCTGGTAATTACAAATCCATCATGCATAAACCAGCATCTTAAATCCAGTTTAATATTAGTCTGTGTCAAATTAACAATGACAGCAGGTTTGTCTTACCAAGGAATATTGATGTAATTCTCCCCTTTCAAGAATACAATACTGCAATGCAACAAGCCCACATTTCCTTTAGAGGAACGGAAGGATGTAACGAGTTCTATGTCCACTGCTATTTTAAAATTTCTGGTTTGAACCTACTGGCAGTCACTTTCCCTTGGTTTTTCTTTCACTGCCAAGGAGGTTCAGACTTGAGAAAGAAATTTGGAGGAATGAACCAAACTTTTAGGGATATACTTTAAATATTGGGATTTGAGGAAATTAATTAATAGAATCATAAAATCATGGAACAGTTAGAATTGGAAAGGACCTTCAAGATCATGGAGTTCCAACCCCTGCCCTGGGCAGGGACACCTCCCACCACCCCAGGTTGCTCCAAGCCCCATCCAGCCTGGCCTTGAACCCCTCCAGGGATGGGGCAGCCACAGCTTCTCAGGGCAACCTCTTCCAGTGCCTCACCACCCTCAGAGCCAAGAAGTTATTCCCCAGATCTCACTTCAACCTTCCCTTTTTTTGGCTTAAAACTTCCCCCCCATCCTATGGCTCCTCGTCCTGATCAAGGGTCCCTCCCCAACCCTCCTGTGGGCACGGTTCTGGTAAATCCCAGCTCATCTCTGAACACAAGAAAGAAGCTGAAGTGGAACAGCCTGGGACTGCCTGATTTCCCCTCCCTTCACCTTCAGTCTCAGTTCATCTTCAGTCTCTTTGCCTGAGGGCGTTATTGGAGCCCCACTTGCTGGTGCATGGGCTCAGCTGGGCCATGGGGGTGGCTCCTCTGCTCAGTCAGGGTTTCTGTGGAGGAGAATTCTGTCCAGGGGAATTGCTTCTTGCAAAATTAAACTTTGATGTGGGAAATTATCAATACAGCCAAAGATGACAAACTAAACCAGCTTTTGATTCTCCTGCCAGGAAACAATCCACAAATTGTATTGCATTGATGTAGGCGTTATTCTGGACCTGAATTGTCTCAGTAGCACATGGGAGCCATAGAGTTTTTTATTATGTGCCTTCTAATAACTATTTTTTTTTTTACAAACACATTCTGGGTAAAACTCCTCTGCCAACAGCAATCTTCTGCCCTACACTGTGGTTATGAGATGTCCATGATGTCATTTAGTCACCAGAAAGCATCGTGGTGAGTAATACAAGCTCTCTGTGGTTCTGCTGCTGTGGGTGGCAAGGGAAGAGGAGGAGACACCAAAGCCCATATGCGCCCATGTCCCTGAACAGAAATCACCATCCTGAGCTTCTCACCATGGCAATTTTCACATTATATGATATATGAATGAGTTTTCACATTTTAAAATATTAAAATACCACTCTTACTGTTTTCCACAGGAAGGGAATTTTGCTTCTTGGTTTATAGTGGCTTTCCTGTTGCTTTGTTCAAACTTTCCCACGTCCCAGTGGAGTGAAAACGCTGGGAGGGTGCTGCTGGCATCAGAGCAAGTGAGATTTTACTGAGAGCTTCAGGGGGAGGAACGTGAGGCAGTTTCCATTGCTGAGCACAGTGGGCAACTGGACCAGGATAAATACTGCCCTCAGTCAGTAGGCTCTGGTCACTGAGGTTTATCTTTCTGAAGCTTCTTTGCAGATTTTTTTTTTTTAATGTAAATATGAGAATAAGTACATACAGAGGTGGCAAAAGCAAAATTCTCCAGTAAGGACTTGTATAGAAAATAAAATTACTTCCTCGACTGTTTAAAAATGTTCATGGGAAGTGTTGTTACACTGGGATGTCTGAACATCAAATGTTCTTATGTTTTCTGCCACATGTGGGATACAGGAACAAGGGAAGAATAAAAAGTGGGAGTGATTCCCTGTGCCACTGTCCAGAATGGCCAGAATTCCACAGAGAATCAAAACTTCAGTGCTTCATGAAGTCAACTGAGTTTACCTTTCTTGAGAATTCAGTCGATGATTGTAAAATCCAATTCAATCACAACAGTTTCTGATCACCTCAGCAAGCATTAGGTGTATTTTTTTTCTGCCCTTATTCCTTGATATATGACCTTTTTTCTTTAAAATGAATGAAGTTCAATTCATCTTTGTTTACGAAGTATTCTATCTTTCCCTGTATTGGAACCCTGGCCTCATCAGTATTTGTCATTTCATAGACTGGGGCCACAAGGGTGCTGAGGGGCCTGGAGCATCTCTCTCATGGGGAAAGGCTGAGGGACTTGGGGCTTTTTAGTCTGGAGAAGAGAAGGCTGAGGGGGGATCTGATCAACACCTAGAAATACTTCAAGGGGGGGTGTCAGGAGGATGGGACCAGTCTTTTTCCAGTGGTGCCCAGTGACAGGACAAGAGGGAATGGGCACAAACTGGAACCTACTGAAATCTCTTCTGTAGGTCTGTCTGTTGGCTAACAGGGCAGAGGACAAGGTTCTTAAGAGAAAGGGGGCATGTAAGGCTTCTGAGTCACACTTCTGTGCGTGTCTACACCTTTTTACACCTAAGAGTAGAAAGTCTACACCTTTCCTTGGCTGTTTTCCCTTCAGTTAAGCCTGAAACAGGGTTGATTGCATTGAATTCATTCTATGCCAACCATATCCATTGTTTACAAAGAAAATTTAAGAGACAAAAAGGGCAATAAAGGGCTCTAAGGATAATAAAAATTGGTTAAAATTGTATTAGGGCTTTAAGGATAATAAAATATGTTAACATTGTATTGCACTACCAAGTTTTGGAAGGATTCTTCCCACTCTGGTTGTTGAAAATGACTTATTGTGCTAAGGATACCAATGGAAACTAGAATTCCCTGTCCTACCATGAAATGAGGTTACCCAGGACAAAGCAAAATGATGTTGATACACCTTTCTATAGTCCTACTTTAGGATTTGCTAAAAAGAAGATTCTTAGAGAAGCCATTAATATTTCTGAATTCCAGTTTACAAGGCCCCAGGTTCAGTTCCAGCCACTAGAAATTTGGTCCCGGTCAGCATCTCTACCATCACCACTCAGTCAAAGCCCAGTAATCCACCAAAAAACTCTCCAGTGGCTCCAGTTACCGCACTCGGTGCAGGTGTGTGGCTTTTCTTCCCTTCCACAATCGCACACACTTGGGCTCACCGAGGTCCCTGGGTGGTACCCAGCCTCCCATGTTTCTTGGACTTCTTTTTCCCAGTACCAGATAGCTTCAAGAAAAGGTTCCTGCTTTATGGGCAACTCCACTGACCACAGAAATCCGTCTGTTCCTCCCGAAGGACAGAATCTCCGCATGCCCTGACCCCCGTGGGGCACACACAGAGCGGAGTATTTCTGCTGCTTTGTGCTCCTATTGATTCCATGAATAAATGATGGGCTCCTTGTAATGATGAAGTGGTAACCATAGTTTCCTTAAGGGTATAAGTGCCAAGCTAAATATTTAAAGCCCACATAAATAATTGAAGTATCAGCCTCTCTTCAACAGAAGGAGATTGGGGTTATAATTTCCTTTCTCCCTGAATGATCTCCCGCCGCCTTGGTGCGGAAAAGTCATCTGGGAACCACAAATTATTTAGAAGGTTCTGCCACTGTGTTTATTTTTGTACCAAAACCAGATTTGTGTTACTTTCCTGAGTGTATCAGCCAAGATTCTTAGAATTATTTCTCTGACACATAATTGCACGGGTGGCTGCGTTCATTAACCAGGGAGCACCTTGATAAGGTTTAAATCGTCAAATTCTTAATGCCCTACCATTTAGGCTTTTTATTTCTTCATGGATTTTATGACAAACAAGGAGTTTGGGGCTTTTATGAGTCTTATCTTCATGGTAAGAAGAGGTTTCCTTAATCATTATTTAATGAACGTTGTCAAAATTCTAGGGAATATCAAGAAGGGAGGTCACATTGGATTTGGGGGAAGCTGTAAGAACTTGAGAGAAAGTGAAGGCTGGGAAGATATGGGAAGGACCAAACTTGATTTTTTTTTTTATTTTCCCCACAGAAAAGGCTAATTTTGGCTGTGAGGAAGGGATTAACACCAACAGCCAAACTCAGTAGAAGGCAGGATGTAGGGGAGGATAATCTTGGAAAGAGTTTTAGAGGTACATCCCATCTAGGCTGGAGTTAGGTAAACCTCGTGGGCACGGAGCTCTGGAAGGTAGGTTTCCTCTCTCCTCCCTGCCTTACGTTACCTGAATTGTCTTTGTGAGGACCAGCAGCAAGTCTTCTTTGAGAAGACAAAAGTGTGGGCATCTCAGGTGAATCTACCTCCTCTTGTGGGTCAGTGCCCTGGCTCCCAAGGGCTTTTAAAGCCACAAACCTCTGAACAAGGCAGAGCAAAAAATAGGAGAAAGGTCCGTAGGCTCCAGAGAAGTGCTTTTCTTTTATTCCTTGCTTCTTATTAGGTGAGTTTATTAAAGGAGGTGGTGGTTTGTCCTCTTCTGCTGCATTGTCTGAATTGGCACAGGGTTCTCCTTGGCTCAGCCATAGAAAACTCCTCCAGAAAGTTTTTTGTCCCATCAATCTGCTGGATTTTATTTGTGATCTTCTGAGGGGAGGTTTTCTCAGGTGGTTTGCAAAGAAGCCCTGTGTAACTACAGTTACACTGAGGGATAAATATCCTTGTTACACTGCCATTTGCCAACGCTTTGCTAAAGAAAACAAGATATTTTATGCTTTGCTGGAATAAGCCTAGAAAGAGAAAAACTATAAACCAGCTGAGATCCCTCCCTTGCAGCTTGTGTAAATTCCTCAAAGGGAACAAGAACACGGACATTGGAATAAATAAGTGTAGTAAAACTGTAAGAGTTTGCTGTAACACGTCAGGGGCTTCCTGCTAACAAAGCGCTTGAGTTTGCAAGACACTTCTGCGTGTGGCTGCTCTGTTTGTAACACAGGAGTTAGAGATGGTGTCGTGGTTCTGACCAGTCAGAAAAGACAGATGATGTCCCCCCTTCCCCCCTTTAAGAAAAACAAAGGAGAGTAAGAGATTTATAAGTTTAGAATGAACTAAACTACTTTAATGAAGGATTAATACTAAAATTAAAGTAAGAAAAAAATAATGAGATAGATACAGTATATACAAAATTGTATCAAGCTCCCAGGATGACAGTCACGTCACCAGCAGGCATCAGGAAAAGTCCCAGACTGGACTCAGGGATGGACAGGAGCTGGATTCCAGCTCTGGAGTCAGGAACGCTCGGATAGGGATCAAAGGCAGAGGAACAGACAGGGTCTTCCTCAGGTGTTGGCCATGGAAGGAAGAGAGTTGACCCTTTGATCCCTCAGCTTTTGTACTGAGCATGATGCGGATGCGATGGAATACCCTAGTTGGTCAGTTTTGGGTCTCCTGTCCCCTCCTCTCCCCTCCTCCCTCCACAGGGGTGACCCCTTGATGCTTTTCCACTTCCCACCCTCCAACGGGGCAAAGAACGCAATTCCCTGCCCTTGGTGGTTCCAGCAATAAGGATGAGCCAGGGCCTCTCTGCACCATCCCTTGGTGTCACCAGGTCTCATCACTGGGTTTGGTATTATTCAAATTGTTTTGATTCTACTGGAAACACGCAACCTACCCCAAACAACACTCCAACCTTGAAGCCCGTGGGTATCTGATTTTGGAAAATTCATGGAAATTCTACGTGTTTGGCAAATCCAGGGAAATGTAACCCTCTCGCTTGTGCATGTCCTGGATCAGCATCTAGAGATCTGCTCCCGATGAGCAGGGAGCCCTGCCCTGCCTGGGAGGCCACCGCTGTGGATTCAAGATGCTCCTTCAGATACTGTCACTGTTGGCTTACACTGAACAGTTTTTAGTTTTTTCTGATGAGTTGGGGAAGAATTTGTTTCCAAAACAGATGCAGACTATTCCAAGCAGGACTCATTAGGTGCTGCGCTCCTTTGGTTTTGATTGTCTGCCTTTATTTCTTTTATGTTGCTTTGATTTGATTATTCCAGCCAATGTGGAGCTGGAGATCCTTTATTGCTCTGATTGCATGATGTTGTGTTTTCTCATGCTTTAATAGGAGGCT
The DNA here is from genome assembly GCA_013398155.1 of Pedionomus torquatus. Lineage (NCBI taxonomy): Eukaryota > Metazoa > Chordata > Aves > Charadriiformes > Pedionomidae > Pedionomus > Pedionomus torquatus. The sequence goes on from VZRU01000907.1 coordinate 238,943, forward strand.
TGCCAATTTGTTTTTCGTGATTCATCTCGGGATGTCTTGAGGCTTCTTATTTTTGATGAGAATTTCACAGCTTACATTTTCACAGCGTTTAGGATGAATGCTTATTAAGCTTACCATGATCCTTAGGCATCAGCTCAGCAAGATACCTAAGCGTGCCCCTGATGTTGAGTGTATGAGTAGTTCCAGTGTTTTCAAGGAGATTTACTACACATCTCTTTAAAGACAGACATAACTGTATGCAACGTGCTGAACTGGGGGCTTTGTTCTTTACAAAACAGTTTATAAAATAACACATTGCAGCTTTGGCATTGTCTTGGGAATGGTTTCTTCACGTTTCACTTGAGATTTGCCAGACTCAGTCACTCAGAAATCATGAGTGTATGTTCCGCTGTGTTCACGGCATGGTCTGAACAATCAAGGAGTATTTTAGAAGACAAACTGTTAGAATCTTTCTATCTGTTTGGTTAAGGGTTGCATTTATTTAAAAATCATTAAGTATAAAAATAAAGCATTTAAAGTGAAATGCAGAAGACTCCATTTAGTTTCCTATGTCTAGGAGCCAGGGTACTAAGGAAAACACAAACTAAGATTCTTGATGGAAGGAATTTTGTCCAGGTCCCATCTCTAGAGAGGTTTAGGACTTCTCAGTGAAATCTTGAGTTGTCAAAAAAATCAACTTTTCCCAGAAGCATACCAGATGTGGTGAAAGGTTGTCATTTAATAGACGTGGTTACCTCTAAGTCAGGGAGAATGTTTGATTACATCTACGTTACCGCAGGCAGAGAGCTGACAAGTCGGCTTGGAATCTGCAGTAGAAGGGACCAAAGGGACAGAGATGTCTCGAATTTGTAGTTGGAGCTGCCTGGTCTCGGGTGCATCCAGGATTGCCCAAACTAACGGCAGCCACAACAGCTTGATTGGGTTCTAATTTCTTGAGACACCTGTGAGGTTACAAAATGCTCAGTCTTCCTGAAATGACACACCAGCGTTCCCGGGCCTTGGAAATGAGGAGAAAAGAGCTTTCCCATCTGCAGGAATTCGGGGAGCTCCAAAGTTGCCTTGTTCTGAGTTGGGATGAACCTGAGTCTTCTAATTTCTTTTTGTCTTAACGGTGCAAGACACTCCCTGAGCCCCAAATAGAGTATGTTTCTCTGAGATATAAAAGTAAACATCCAGGAATATAGTATTTTTACAGCTCTTACTCCGGTTCCTTTACAATGACTTCCACTTTTTGCCTACTGACAGAAATCCACTCCAGTTAGGGGTAGAATTTACCCAGGGAGTGAGCTCATGGGTACTCTCCAGATTGTACTGAGAATTAGCAGTTAGTCAAATGTTGTGAATTGAAACTTCCTTTTTTATTTTTTTTTTAAAACATTCTTGTGTGATTTATGAAGACTGTTGGTATTATGGGCTTGCTGTTGGGGTTCTTCAGCCTGGAGAAGAGAAGGCTCCAGGGAGACCTTGGAGCAGCCTTCCAGGATCTGAAGGGAGCTCCAGGAGAGCTGGAGAGGGACTCTTGGTCAGGGAGGGGAGGGACAGGACAAGGGGGAAGGTTTTAAATTGGCAGAGGGGAGATTGAGATGATACTTGAGGAAGAACTTGTTTGGTGTGAGTGTGGTGAGACCCTGGCCCAGGTTGCCCTGAGAAGCTGTGGCTGCCCCATCCCTGGAGGGGTTCAGGGCCAGGCTGGATGGGGCTTGGAGCAACCTGGGGTGGTGGGAGGTGTCCCTGCCCATGGCAAGGGGGTTGGAACTGGGTGATCTTCAAAGTCCCTTCCAACTCTAATCATTCTATGAGTCTGTGATTCTATTTTTGTTGTAGAAAAAAAAAGGGAAGAAAATGAAAAATTAGAAATGCAAAGTAATTTATATGCTAGAGCTTTAAAGAAAAAAACAAAAAAGCTCGTGGCTAAAGAATTGTCAGTTGACTGACACCAATTAGTTATCTTGTGTGTAAGGCAAACAACCTTATCAGTGTACTTAGTTTAATACAAATCCCCTTGTTTTTGTCTTTCTAGGGATGGAGTATTTAGAACAACCACATGATAACAGCAGTAATAAAAACCGCAATTAATACAGCCCTCTTTCCCCCCCCTCCTGCTCAAGAAACAAAGGGCTGTTGACTAGAAGAATATGTTAGATATTTCTGCTGATTGCACACAAAACATGATCTGGGAGAGTATTCACATCCTCTCTCTTATTGATGCCGCAGACGCTGGTGTGGGCTTGGCATCTGGGCATTGCCAGGGGTCATTGCCACCCCCCCTCCACCCAGTCCAAAATAAAACAAAGCCTCCTGAGGAAGTGTGCACCAGTGATCAAAAGAAAGCTCCATAATAAGAATTCTGTTTAGAGCTAATGAGACAGTAATTGAGCTTTAATTAAATACCAGCTGATTGCTGTCCCTGTGTATTTACTGGAGGCAGTGGCAGCTGCGAAGCTGCTGCCTGTGAGTTGCCAACTGGACCCAGGGCTAGCCCAGGTATCCCAATTCTTACGGTTTATTTTATTTTATTTACATGTAAGCTAATCAAAACATGGTGCTTTTCCACTGGTCTAGGCGTCACGTTGTTCGTGGGATTTTCAGCAGCACTGAAGCGCTGGTATTTGAGAAGGCAGAGCTCACTGAGAACTTCCCAACAGAACCAGCTCAAGCCCCCCTGGTGTTCCTGTAACACTGAATTTCGGTTGTCACAGCGCTGGGAAGTTACAACTGCTTCTGTGGGCTGGCAATGACTTTCTCCTAGTTTTCTCCTGTTTTCCCTTAAAGCCTTTCCTCGGATTCCAGCAAAGAGGAGTCCTGTCTTACTTGTGGAAGCTGATGGAAAGAAGCAGTGGGAGGGATCCTGAGTCCCTTCCTAGGATGGGGGGAAAATGGTACAGTTGGGTCCTGTTCCCCTTGCTGTGCAGAGGGAGGCTCCAGCCTTCTCTGGTACCTTCACACCCTCCTTGTTAGGCTACAAGACTTGACAAACCTTGGGTATTTCCTTCTCTTTTCATGTTCTCCCCATACCCTGAAATGCTGTATCACGGCTTTTTTCTTGCTGTGAGGATCCCTGTGCTCACTACAGTCGTGCTCACCAGCAGCACCCAGTGCTCAAGATCCAAAACCTCCCACCACTGCCCCGATGGAGAGGGAGCTGGGGTGAGGGGGTGCTAAGACAGGGAGAAGGAGCTTCACAAAAAAGACACAACTTCCAGGGAGATTAAGAAGTGAGAGGGAAGCTAGGAATCGAGTCTGGGAGCTAAAACTAAGGTGCTTTCTATAGTCATGCTGTTCTGGCTGCCCTGTAATGAAGATGCTTTGTGAAAAGTGACAAGATTTTATTTTATTTTATTTTATTTTATTTTATTTTATTTTATTTTATTTTATTTTATTTTATTTTATTTTATTTTATTTTATTTTATTTTATTTTATTTTATTTTATTTTATTTTTTATTTTATTTTTATTATTTTGAATTCTTCCATAATGTNTTATTTTATTTTATATTTTATTTTATTTTTATTTCCTAGACATTTTCCCCATTTAGAGTCCTTTCACACTCATGGGGAGTCCTTACATTTACCAGTCAGAGCCTTGGGTCCCCCTCGGTTACTGCACAGGGAGGGCTTTCACAGTCCCAACTCCAGGTCAAATTCATCGTCTTCCCTCTGAGACATGGGTTAAATGTGAAATACTCCCCCACTGTATGAAGCCTTTGCTGTGCTCTCAGGCAGTTGTTTTTCTGCCTCATTAAGCACAGACCATCGATAAGCAACAGTGGCAGATTGGAAAAAGGCAAAATGGCTTGGAAATAATTGGCCTTGCTTGAATCTTGGAGGAAGGAGCTGTAATTGTCTATAGCCGTGATGCATCTGTCTGTCTGTCTGTCTACTCGGAATTTCTGTGTGCAGGGAAACACAAAACTGCTCAAAATTCAAGGACTTTTACATTTCAGAATATATTTGAGAACAGCTCCTTGTCTGAGGAAAAATGTTGCTAAGTTACAGAGTGACAATTTTGGAACAAAACCCGAGTCCTTGTTTCTTGAAGCAGAGCTGATTTTCACGGTGTAATCACAGGGAGAGTCTTACACACGTAGATGGGTTCTGGGCTGCTTCCTCCCTATTTCTCAGCTGTGCTGGGTCATAGAATCATAGAATTGTTGAAGTTGGAAGGGATCTTTCAGATCGTTGAGTCCAACCATCAACCCAACACTGCCCAAACCACCACTGACCCATGTCCCTCACACCACGTCTGCCCAGCTTTTAAATCCCTCCAGGGATGAGCACTCCACCACTTCTCTGGGCAGCCTCTCCCAAGGCTTGATAACCCCTTCAGTCTAAAAACTTTTCCTAATATCCATCCTAAACCTTCCCTGCTACGACTTTAGGCCAATTCCTCTTCTCCTGTTGCCTGTTCCTTGGGAGAAAAGACCAACCCCCCCCAGCTACCCCCTTCTTTCTAAATGATCTGAGCAGCACTGATCATTGTACAACATCCTTGAGCCATTTTTAATCATCTGTTGTAATATCAGGGCACAGAGGAAATCCTTGGAACCGTGTCTGCATCAGAGCATGTTGCTGGTGGAAGGACAGATGGACTGATTCGTAACCTATGTGTGGTTGGACCTGTTAGAAGGGGATTTTCTCTTAATGTGAAGGAGGAATCAGTTCTTGTGACACTGGAAATTTACTCTAATGGGAGGACGTCAGTCTCAGTGGTTTATCATCAGGTGAGAGTGGACTCACCCCGGGTTACTCGTGGAGAGCAAGTGAGGATGTAACAGATACGGAAAGATGCAAGGACTAGAATAGAGACAGGGCCAGATTCGGGACAGCAGAGTTGGAAAACGGCCTGAAAGTGTCATGAGAAGGAGAAGAGAGTACTCTGTAAAATCTCAGATGCTTCAGGGAAACAAAAAATTAAAAAGAAACACAATACATGGGAATTTGGTATTTGCTACATCTTATCAAACAACCTGGTACTCATTTGTACCAGACTTGTCACTGAGACTGGCTTTTGAGAGATGTGGTAGTTCAGAAACTGTAAACAGGTCTCTGTTTGGGGACAGAGATCTATCAGTGAACACGTCTCCTCTCCAGCTGGGGAAGATGCTCTGATCCCTCCAGGGGCTCTTGGCCCCGAGCAAGGTGTCCAGAGGGAGATGCAGACCCAAACTGCCCCCAAAATCATCGGCGCTAGGTACTATTGGTGGGATAGATGGAAGGGTGAAGCTTGGGTGTGCTGTTGGTAGATAATGTTGGAAAGAGCAGAGAAATAAACAGCGTGAACCTGAGAGCATAAAAAAACGACAGAGGATCTGCATCAGACAGGCAAGGGAAGGTGAAACCAGCTCCAGGAACAGAGCAGAGATCTGAGGAGAAATGTGAACAGTGTCTGAGTTGTGGGCACTGACAGGAGAAATAGAAAGGCTTGTAGGGGAAGAGAAGCAGAAGCTCTGCAGAGGTGTGCCATCAGGTACAGGAACAGGTGATGAAGGAGGACTGGCTGAAACTACTTCACTGAAATGGCTTTTTGACAGTGTGCTGGATTTGTGGCTGAGCGAATGCCTTTGAGAAAAAGTGGCTGCTTTCCACAAAAAAACCTCAAACAAACAAAAAAACCTTTTGTTTTTCGTGTTGAAAACTTGAGCTCCTGAAAACCAAAGAATTCACATACGTCTTTTACCACTGGAAATTCTGCCAAGAAAACTCCCAACTACTTTTCGTGGCAACTCAAGGCAAAACTTCTTACGCTACTTTTTATTATTTTTTTAAATTTATTTTTATTATTTCCTATAAGAATAATAACCGGAGTCACCACTGACTCACAATGAGCAAGGTGAGCAAGTGACATCCCTGCATGGAGATTGGCTTCCTTGGGCTAATGGACTGAGAGTGTGGGGAGGAAGAAAAAAACCCAACAGATTATTTGTGGAACTAAAATTGAGCTCCACAGAGACAGTTCAGGTGTCCCCTTCTCAAACTGACAAACTGTTTCAAACATGAAGAGCATCAAAGACTACGGGCATCAAAGTCCATCAGGGAGCCCTCCATAAATCACTGGAAAGCAAGTGCAGTTGTGGATGCCCCATCCCTGGAAGTATTTAAGGCCAGGCTTGATAGGGCTTTGAGCAACCTGGTCTAGTGGGAGGTGTCCCTGCCCATGGCAGGGGGGTTGGAACACGATGATCTTCAAGGTCCTTTCCAACTCTAACCATTCTATGATTCTAAGTCCAGATAAAAACTCTGCAGTGGCTTATTGGACTCTCTTGGGACTGTGAAATTGGTGGAGTGGTCCGGGGGGAAGGGAAGGTGGCAAGGGACCACAGGCAAGATGGTCCCAAGGTGGCTTCAAATCTCCTGGGGAAATACATGAGAAAGCCTTTTGGGGGGATATCTTGCCATTTTCTACTTCTACTGGGGAAAGGTTTGTATTCTTTGGTCTTGGTTTTAACCATATGAACTAACAGAGCACCAGCCTCATGACAGGAGGGTGAGGAGCACCTTATGGGGGTGAAGAAAGGCTGCAGGTGGATGTTGGAAGTATGGGGTGATAGGAGAAGAGGTTGTCCTATCAAGGACAACCCCAAGTTGTGCTGGGGGAGGTTAAGGGTGGATATTAGGAAAAAAATTATTCACTAAAAGGATTATCAAGCCTTGGAAGAGGCTGCCTAGGGAAGTGATGGAGTCATCATCTCTGGAGGGATTTAAAAGCTGGGCAGACGTGGTGCTGAAGGACATGGGTCAGTGGTGGTTTGGGCTGTGTTGGGTTGATGGTTGGACTCAGTGATCTGAAAGGTCACTTCCAACTTCAACAATTCTATGATTCTTTGAAATCATCGAGTCCATTCTCCTGCCCAAAGCAGGCTCAGTACTGAACTCAGACCAGGTCACTTGGGGTTGGCTGCAGATGGGTCTTGAAAACCTCCACAGCAGCCAGTTCAGGAGAGGATGAAATCACATGCAGAGTCAGGGCTGCTCCTTTCCAGCCATGTGCTTTCTGCAAAGGAACAAATGCTTTATCATTTGTGGGGTCCTTTTTAGAGGTCGTTAATGTTTCCCTAAAAAACATCATTTGGCAGATCAGCCACTAAAGCAAAGCAGTAATACAAATGATGGGTGTTAAAGCCAGGTCCTTTTCAGAAAATAAATTGAAGAATAGGTGGGTGTAATCCAGAACAGACTCGCCACTGACAGAGTAAAACAGCAAGAATAGAAGCTATTAAAAAATGGACAAACTGCCTATTGGTTGACCCTTTGGAGCATGATAAAGCTGGAGAAGATTCCTGGTGGCTTTTCCAACAAAGGAAAATTCCTGCCAAGGTTCACAAAAGCTTTTTCAGCTTTAGATGCCAAGAATCAGTTTGTGGCAGGTGAAAGTAAATGAGTAACAGCTATGTGAGGCCTGCAGCCCCCCAGCTTTGTATAAACAACTAGACCACCAGCAAGCTTATAACCAACCTGTTGTCAGCAGCCCAGAGCCCCGCTATAGTCAATCAAGGGCTCAGCAGGCTTTTATGGAGATGGAACTCTTTCAAATATGATACTTTTGTTGGCTCTGGCAAAGAGGTCTCCAAAGCACTTTTGACTGGACCTATCTGTTTTCCGTTCATTTCCATCTGAAGTACAAGAGTAGAAATGAGCTCCAGTCAATCTGTGCTGGTCTACTGGGACTCGATACCCTTAAGTCTCATCAAATTAACTTGAAGCATTTCAGCACACAAGTGTCTTTGGCTCTCTTTGTTTTAATTTCATATAAATTCAAGCACTGAATTATAATTCAGCAGACTGGAGAAAATAAAAAAATAAATCTTTCTGGATTTACCATTAACCAGCAAAACTGGCAGCTGCCTGGGAAATTCAGATTCAGGACCTCGGAAGAGCCCTTTGTGTGGAAAAAAAAGAAACCTAAAGGAAGCCCAAGTCCTTGCAGAGCCCTAGGGATGGGCAGACCTGGCTCTGGACCCTGCGTCCAAGGACTTTGGTTGAAGGAGACAGAGGTGAAGTGGTGACACCATGCCCAAGGTTGTCATTGCCCCTTCCTGCCAGCCCTGGGGTGGGTCAGAGCATCCTATGGGCTCTGAGCTCTGCCTGGCTGAGTCATGGCTCCTTCGATGTGGATGATGCCACCAGGTTTTACAGTTCTGTTTAATCTCTTGGACAAAGGAGATGTGAGCCTTCTGGGCTGGTGAGTCGGGGGCAAAGAGCCTTTTCTCCTCTCTAGCCTGTCCTCCCCTGTGCCACTTGGTCAGGTGCCAGTCTGTCCTGGAAGGCAGCAGCTCACAGTGATGCTGTTGTCCCCAAACTGGTGGGGTCATTTACCTTCTGTGTGAGTTACCAACACACAAGAGTCGAGGGATTAGCTGTTTATTAGCAGTTCTGCACAGAACTGGGTGCTAGGGGATGTCTCCGCAAAGCTGCCACCCACAGCATTGAAGCAGTCATTCATTTATACCTTGTAAATTAATGTAATTAACACATTTGTTGTTTATCAAACTTTTACTGGTGCTCATAATTCCTCATCTTGTAGCTGAGTGGTGTATAAAGGTACAGTGTCTCTTCATTTTACTGCATAGGCTCAGTGGGTGAGGATCTTCAAGCAGAGGTGGGAATCTTCACGAAGATGATTAGAGGGCTGGAGCATCTCTGCTATGAGCACAGGCTGAGAGAGCTGGGGCTGTTCAGCCTGGAGAAGAAAAGGCTCCAGGGAGACCTTGGAGCAGCCTTCCAGGATCTGAAGGGAGCTCCAGGAGAGCTGGAGAGGGACTCTTGGTCAGGGAGTGCAGTGATAGGACAAGGGGTAATGGTTTTAAAATTGGAAGAGGGGAGATTTGGATTGGATATTAGGAAAAAATTCTTTCCTGTGAGTGTGGTGAGGCACTGGAACAGGCTGCCCAGGGAGGTTGTGGCTGCCCCATCCCTGGAAGTATTTAAGGCCAGGCTGGATGGGGCTTGGAGCAAGCTGGTGTGGTGGGAGGTGTCCCTGCCCATGGCAGGGGGGTTGGAACACGATGATCTTCAAGGTCCTTTCCAGCTCTAACCATTCTATGATTCTGTGATTCTTGAGGAGGGGGTTTCATGTTCTAATTAGTCGAGTTCATTACAGGACACGTTTCCTGAGGTATAGCCAAGTCTCTTGGGCAATAAGCCCAGGGAAGTTTCTGGTCTCTGGTTTTAGGTCTGTTTGTTCCTTCTGTCCCATTGTCTTGCCAAGAGCCCTTTATCCCGACGATGCAGTGAGTTGTCACCGTGGAGGTTTCGACATCAGTGCCCCACCACCTCGGTGGCACCGCTGCCACTTGCGTGTCACGTACACTAGGTCACATTCAGACCTGTGCTGTCACCAGGGCGTTGGTGTACGGATCTGCACCATAACGCCTCCTCTGGGAAGGATCAACAACAAGGAACAACATGTCAGTTTGGCCACCAGGTGTCAAAATGACTGACACCTTGGGCAGGCAAAGCTGTGACCACACAGACCTGGCCCTTGAGAGTGCTTTGGGAAGGAGTTCTGCCCTAGGTATTTGAGAAGTTGGTCAAGATTGCACCATGGGACCGTGGTGGGGAAAGGCCACCAAGAGCATGCGGAGAGGAAAGGGGTCCCTGGTTGTCCTGGTTTGAGGTACAATGAACCAATTTTCTGTTTTACA
>VZRU01000907.1:258141-271072 GCA_013398155.1 Pedionomus torquatus
CTTTTTGCCCACTGGCCACTCCAGCAACCTGGCGGTTGTCTCGATGCCACTGCGTGCAAATAGAGATTCTGTAGGACAACCTTCTCTCCCTCTCCACTACTTACAGAAGACTTATTTGTGGTTGCTTGTCCTTGCCTGTGAGAATGCCCTTAAACCAGTGCTGATTTACCTGGAAAAGATGCATATCAATACAAAAATATCCTTCAATATGGGTATTTCCCTCTTTAGATTTATCCTTCTACTTAAGAAATAAGTTGAAATAGCATTATGGCTCCATCCTATAACATGAAAATTTTTATTTACTTTAGAAGACCTTGCAAATCACAAACCAAATCCATTTTATGACACAACAAGCTGTGTCCCAGTGTTTTTCAGAGCCTGGAAATATAGATACGACTGCCTTTGCATGTTTCAATCATAAGTTTTCAGTCCTGAGCCCTTAAGCTATCAGTTTTAATAATATGTTCTTTCACCAAAATAAAACCACTTGACTTTATCATGGAATATACTATTTGCCTGTTTGGGGAAGTTCATTCAGTCAGACGTCTAAATCTGGATTGTTGATTTTTACTTGAAATTAAATTATTCTAAAGGTCAGAATTTCCCAAGGAATGTAAATGAAATAATCCAATGGGCTCAAGTCTTTAGCTTTCTTCTGAAAACAAGAGAAATCTGATAGGGAATATTTGTCCCCAAATACTGAAGAGGCTGTCTTGATAGCCTGAAAAAAAATTGAATTTCCAGTTAAAAAGTTGACCTAAATCATGCTTTTCTTCATCACTTCAGTGCTGATAAATGTTATTTGCTTAAATGTAAGCACTTCAATGTCTTCCTTATCCCTGCCAAAGGAATCTTAATTTTCTTTAAGATAAGGGAAGAAGCAGCACATATTTCAGTTCTGACTTTGAGCTTGTTTTAAGCTCCCAAATAGAGCTGGGACTGTTTAAGTTTTTAACTAATCCCGATGCGAGAGTTGAAAAGAGGAATAAATCTGCTGCCTGGGATGAAACACCTCATTAAGAGCTTCTTCCTGGGTAGTTTAATTAAAAGATTAGATTATAGATTGCATTGATACATTACAGAGCGGTTTGCTATGGCGTATTTGAACTCAGGGCTGGAAGATAACGGGCATTGCACATAAACCATGGGAAGACAGTTGGTGAGCAGACCCATTGGTGTGTGACCCAGAAGTGCCTGAGGTTCCCCTTGTGGTTCCCCATCAGTGCCCTGAGAGGTGGCTGGGAAGGGAAAGGCAAAGGCTGTGAGAGGGAGGGATTGAGACCCCTGAGGACAGGTGCTGACATGGAATCATAGAATGGTCTGGGTTGGAAGGGACCTTTCAGATCATCGAGTCCAACATCAACCCAACACTGCCCAAACCACCACTGACCAATGTCCCTCAAGCACCACATCTGCCCGGCTTTCAAATCCCTCCAGGGATGGTGACTCCACCACAGCCCTGGGCAGCTTCTTCGAAGGCTTGATAACCTTTTTGGTGAAGAAATTTTTCTTAAGGTCCATCCTGAACCTCCCCTTGTGCAACTTGAGGCCATTTCCTCTTCTCCTGTCGCCTGCTCCTTGGGAGAAGAGATTGACCCCCCTGGCTACACCCTCCTTTCAGGGAGTTGTAGAGAGCGAGAAGGTCTCCCCGGAGCCTCCTCCAGGCTGAACACCCCCAGCTCCCTCAGCTGCTCCTCACAAGACTTGTTCTCTAGACGTCTCACCAGCTCCGTTGTCCTTCTCTGGATCCACTCCAGCCCCTCAACGTCTTTTCTGTCATGAGGGCTCGAAAACTGTACACAGCACTCAGGGTGAGGTGGTTCTGGAACCTCCCCAGCTTGGTCCAGTTCACTGTGGTTGGTTGTATGGTCCACAAGAGCCCTCTGGGCAGCACAGAGCCTGAGTGCCACCAGGAGGGAACGATACTGCCAGCGTTCCCTTCACTGCCCTTCCTTTCAGACCCTTGTGTCTGATCCCATTGTATTTATCCCATCTGCTCAGCTGGTTTCTGGTTTTCTTGTTGCTGGTGATGTTTTTCTCTTTTTTTTTGGAAGTGTTTACTCAAGCCACAAAAGGCAAATACTGAACAGAAAATGGAAGCAGCGTTTCTTTGAAATATTTGGGTTAGCTTGAAAAATGAATGTGCACTCACCTTCCTGTGAACCAGAACAAGAACGCGTGGCACTGCAGCAGGCTGGGCTCTGCATTGTCCGTGGAGAGTGGCAGCAACCTTCAGCCCCCGATCTGCTGTGCAGAACTGTTCATTCCATGTCACCGCCCCGAGGGCTACAGAAGCCGATCTTGCCCTCCTTCCTTCTGCTTTCCCCTCCCAGCCCATCCCTCATGTGAAGGAGAAGATGAGGTAGGAGGACAGAAATGAGACTGTATCTCTATAAAGTTTTAGGAAAGTGTCCTGGTTTGAGGTAAAAGGAACCAATTTTCTGTTTTACAGTTTTACTTTCTTAGCTGGGCCTCTTCTAACTAGCTAAACTCTGATATTAACAGCACATTGGTCAGAGCTGTTTCATCTCAACAGTGGTAAGACCTGATTATCCCAAGGGATGGTGCAGACAGGCCCTTGTTTATCCTTATTGCTAGAAGAACCAAGGGCAGATAATTTTCGCCATTTGCCATTGAAGGGTCGGAAACGGAAAAGCGTAAAGGGGTCCCACCTGCAAGGAGGAGCAGACAGGACAGGGGACCCAGACCTGACCAACAGGGGTATTCCAGCCCATCCCCATCACACCCCGGATAAAAGCTGAGGGATCAAAGGGTCAACTCTCCTTCTTCGATGGCCAGTGCCCAAGGAGGACCCTGCCTGTTCCTCTGCCTTTGATCCTGACCCGAGCGTTCCTGACTCCAGATCTGGAATCCAGCTCCTGTCNCAGAAAGGAAAAGAGCAGAAAAGTGATGTACAAAGAAGTTCCTGTGGCAGGAGTGGAAATGCTTTGGGACAGAGAGAGGCAGAAAAAGTCGAGAGAAAGCTGGATCCTCACTCAGAGGAGAAGGAACTCCCAAAGGTGAAGGTGGAGAACAGGTAGGGTGAGGATGAGCGTGAGGAGAAGGAAGAACAGTGGAATAACAGTAACGTTCAGTGAACTCCAAAGCAAGAATTAAGATCTCATGGGAAGCAGATCTGGGGGGAAGAAACTAAGAAGAGAAATTGGCATTTTTCATTTGATAGCAGGACTGTGAACACAAATCATCTCAATGTAGAGGAGAATAAAAGGTTCAATAAAAGGCAGCTCAACAAAATAAAAGCTTTCCATTGATTTCTTGTTTCCTTACTGTGTTTGCAGAAAATGGAAAGTAGGTTAGATCAGAAAAGCTGGACTTTAAGAACAGTAAGTGTATAGAGAGACACAGTCAGAGGAGGCAGCACTGAATAAGACAGAGGAGGTGAGAGAAATCCCAGGTTAAATGAAATCATACAGTGAATTGTGCGAGGGGTCATGGAAAGACCTCTCACAGATGAGCCTTAGGATGCTAAAGAGCCGCTCACTGAAATGCTGGGAGGAAGAGGTTGGTGTAACTCATTTGACAGCAAAGCCCAGACCAATGGGACATCAGAGGAGAAGCACTTTAGGTCAAACCAGCTGCTCAGAAGGACATTAATCAAGTGATGATAAGGAGATGACACTGTGCTGAAGAATTCGAAGGGACCTGTACAACCTGACACCAGTTTACCTGCACAGGCACAACCAATTTAAGAGCCCCCCAAACTGGCCTTGTGTCCCATCTTCCCCACTGAGTCCTTTTCTTTGTTCCACTGTCCTGATAACTCTGGTTGGCACTGAAATTCCAGCAATTTTTTATTAAAACCAAAACGATGCCATTGACACAGTTGACAGGGCCACAGGGCTGGAGAACAACATTCCATGGGGAGAGAAGCAGGAATCATCAGTCAGTCAAAGGAGAAGCTAACTGAACCTGGGAGCTTTTTAAAAGGTTTGGGTTATTTCTGAAAGAAGAGAAAAGTTCAGCTTCACCTCAGTATCTGGAAAATACTAAATAAGGAACCTTAACTCTTTGTTGAGCATATAAAAGATAGAAGGAAGATTAGTAGCAGCCAACCTGGATTAGAAAAGCATCATTCATGTCAAGTAAATTGAATTTACTCCTACAACAGAGAAAAGCCTGTTGGATAGTAGAAAAGCAGATGTCATGGGAGGCAATATATTTAAGTGCAAGAAATATGACATTTTCTTAAGCATGTTAGAGAAATCTAGTCTAGATAAAAGGCCAGATAAAAGGCCAGAGGAGACTGGAAGAATTGGGGTTTCATTAGGAATTGTCACGTGTCCAGTTCTGCTCAGTACTTCTATTAACTGTCTCAACCATGTGATAGTGGATGCATATTCAGAATGCTGGAGGAACACTATGTGTGTGTGATCTTGACAGTGTAGTGAGGAATGGTTTCATTAGAATACAAATTTACAGCAACTACTGTGAAGCAAAACAGCCAGTGCTTGTAGAATCATAGAGCAGTTCAGGTTGGAAAGGGCCTTAAGGCCCATCCAGTGCCACCCCCCCTGCCCTGGGCAGGGACACTTCCCACCACACCAGGTTGCTCCAAGCCCCATCCAGCCTGGCCTTCAACCCCTCCAGGGATAGGGTAGCCTCAGCTCCTCTGGGCAACCTCTTCCAGTGCCTCACCACCCTCACACCAAACAAGTTCTTCCTCACATCTCATCTCAATCTCCCCTCTTTCAGTGTCAAACCCTTTCCCTCATCCTATGGCTCCCCTCCTATGGATCAAGAGTCCCTCCCCAGCTTTCCTGGAGCCCGTTGAGGGACTGGAAGCGGCTCTAAGGTCTCCCCAGAGCCTTCTCTTCTCCAGGCTGAACCCCCCCAATACTCTCAGCTTGTCCTCACAGGAGAAGGGCTCCATCCCTCTGATCCTCTCCATGGCCCTCCATTCATCAGGTGGACAAATGTGTATTTGGGGATCCAGACTTGGGACAGGAGGGGGAGCAGTGGAGTTTACAACATATGTTAGGGTACAGGAAGGCTCCCCAAGGGATGTGTGACAGTCCTACAGTCATATGAAAAACTGATTCAAAAGCGTTTCTCCTGACCATCAAGGTTCATGTCAAAATTGAGAGGAATTCAAGGAACTCCCACCAGAACCGACTGTTTCACAGGCCATACTGGAAAGACCTTGCAAAAAAAACTAAAAAAGAATATGCCCAGTGATGAACACTGCAATGGGAATAATGTGCCTGGTCCCAGAGCTGAGCTCAATGGGAAGAAAGGGCTGGAACCACCAAGTGTTTGGAAACGATGACAGCAATCAAGGCAACCGCTGGGGCTACATCTTAACCAAGCACAACGGCTTCAGTTCTAAGGGTGCAAGAGTCTCCATGCACCTCTGGGTAGAGACCCCGAGATCAAGAGAAGCTAGACCTTGGAGAAAAAGCATCTCTGGGCAGGGCGTAATGTAATTTGACTGCTGATTACAGCTACAGAAAGGCAAGTTTAGTGAGCAATATATCAACTTCGCTGCACCAGTTTCACCACCTAATTGTCTCTCCTGTAGTTAATGGAGATCAAACTGTTCTGGGTCAAAAGTTCAGTTTCTAGCACTTCCTTGCATAAATCACCTTCCTTATTCTACATGTAATTCTTAGTGCATATCGTAGCCTAATGAATTTTAAAAGGTATTTATAGTCTTCTTGTGGTCTTCAATGCAAAAACTCTCTTCTTTGTGCCCCTGGTGTATAGGAGAACCTGTAGTGAGATGAACTTGCAGGAAAATTCAGCTTGACACTAGTGAAATCATAGAATGATAGAAAGGTTAGAGTTGGAAGGAACCTTCAAGATCATCCAGTTCCAACCCCCCTGCCCTGGGCAGGGACACCTCCCACCACCCCAGGTTGCTCCAAGCCCCATCCAGCCTGGCCTTGAACCCCTCCAGGGTTGGGGCAGCCACAGCTTCTCGGGGCAACCTTGTGTTGTGTCTCACCAGGAGGGTCTCACCACCCTCACACCAAACAAGTTCTTCCCCAGATCTCATCTCAATCTCCCCTCTGCCAATTTAAAACCCTTCCCCCTTGTCCTGTCCCTCCCCTCCCTGACCAAGAGTCCCTCTCCAGCTCTCCTGGAGCTCCCTTCAGATCCTGGAAGGGCTTCAGAACGCTGTGATGCTGAGAGCAGTGGTGCACTGAAAGGGATTACTTGACGAATTTTCTCATCGTTAAAACAGCAAATTGCTTTTGCCCTTAATGGCTCTCTGCAGCGACGGGTGGCTGGTCCCAGCTCGGTGTTGAGCAGGTTGGCAGGAGCAGGAAAGACTGTCTGCTCTCTCTGCTGGAGATGACTTGTCTCACTTGTTTCCATCTGTTTTTGAAAAAGCCATTCAGGCTGAGAGAATCCATTGTTTGTATAGTGGGGTAATTATGCTAATAATAATATAGAGTTGTGCTGTGTTTTAATATTAATTTTAGTGACTGGGATACAACAGCAATTTGAATGTATGAATGACTAAAAAAAGGCAAAATGTTTATAGAAGTACATAAAACTAATGTCATGCACTCCATTTTACAAGTAGCTTGGAATGGGTTTTTAATAAGCGTTTAAAATGATGTATTTATGTCTGCATAAAATGTCATATATCATCTGAGGAAAAGTGATTTTAAAGAGCTCTTGTAATTAACTATTTATTTATTATTATTAAATTATTTACAGTGGTATATTACGGGAAGCATTACATGCTTTTGTATCAGAGAACCTGCCTGCTCTTCTAATGGTTGGTTATTCTTTATCGTGTGCTGTGGCTCTGCTGAGCCAGAATCTGTTAGAGAGGGAAAGTGCATTCCCTGTGCTGGTGGTTCATGTTCTTCCTTTGCCTCTTGGGAGCGTCTGTTGCCTTTGGTTTGGGTGACATCTATAGGTTTTGGTCACAGATCCTTGGTTGCCCTTGGTATTGTTTGTGATCAAAACAAACAATGAGTGATGGGGGATACTTAGAATCATAGAATCACAGAATAATTTAGGTTGGAAGGGACATTTAAAGGCCACTCAGTGCCACCCCCTGCCCTGGACAGGGACACCTCCCACAACACCAGGTTGCTCCAAGCCCCATCCAGCCTGGCCTTGAACCCCTCCAGGGATGGGGCAGCCACAGCTTCTCTGGGCAANTGTTTCACAGGCCATACTGGAAAGACCTTGCAAAAAAAACTAAAAAAGAATATGCCCAGTGATGAACACTGCAATGGGAATAATGTGCCTGGTCCCAGAGCTGAGCTCAATGGGAAGAAAGGGCTGGAACCACCAAGTGTTTGGAAACGATGACAGCAATCAAGGCAACCGCTGGAGCTACATCTTAACCAAGCACAATGGCTTCAGTTCTAAGGGTGCAAGAGTCTCCATGCACCTCTGGGTAGAGACCCCGAGATCAAGAGAAGCTAGACCTTGGAGAAAAAGCATCTCTGGGCAGGGCGTAATGTAATTTGACTGCTGATTACAGCTACAGAAAGGCAAGTTTAGTGAGCAATATATCAACTTCGCTGCACCAGTTTCACCACCTAATTGTCTCTCCTGTAGTTAATGGAGATCAAACTGTTCTGGGTCAAAAGTTCAGTTTCTAGCACTTCCTTGCATAAATCACCTTCCTTATTCTACATGTAATTCTTAGTGCATATCGTAGCCTAATGAATTTTAAAAGGTATTTATAGTCTTCTTGTGGTCTTCAATGCAAAAACTCTCTTCTTTGTGCCCCTGGTGTATAGGAGAACCTGTAGTGAGATGAACTTGCAGGAAAATTCAGCTTGACACTAGTGAAATCATAGAATGATAGAAAGGTTAGAGTTGGAAGGAACCTTCAAGATCATCCAGTTCCAACCCCCCTGCCCTGGGCAGGGACACCTCCCACCACCCCAGGTTGCTCCAAGCCCCATCCAGCCTGGCCTTGAACCCCTCCAGGGATGGGGCAGCCACAGCTTCTCGGGGCAACCTGGTGTTGTGTCTCACCAGGAGGGTCTCACCACCCTCACAGCAAACAAGTTCTTCCTAAGATCTCGTCTCAATCTCCCCTCTGCCAATTTAAAACCCTTCCCCCTTGTCCTGTCCCTCCCCTCCCTGACCAAGAGTCCCTCTCCAGCTCTCCTGGAGCTCCCTTCAGATCCTGGAAACGCTTCAGAACGCTGTGATGCTGAGAGCAGTGGTGCACTGAAAGGGATTACTTGACGAATTTTCTCATCGTTAAAACAGCAAATTGCTTTTGCCCTTAATGGCTCTCTGCAGCGACGGGTGGCTGGTCCCAGCTCGGTGTTGAGCAGGTTGGCAGGAGCAGGAAAGACTGTCTGCTCTCTCTGCTGGAGATGACTTGTCTCACTTGTTTCCATCTGTTTTTGAAAAAGCCATTCAGGCTGAGAGAACCCATTGTTTGTATAGTGGGGTAATTATGCTAATAATAATATAGAGTTGTGCTGTGTTTTAATATTAATTTTAGTGACTGGGATACAACAGCAATTTGAATGTATGAATGACTAAAAAAAGGCAAAATGTTTATAGAAGTACATAAAACTAATGTCATGCACTCCATTTTACAAGTAGCTTGGAATGGGATTTTAATAAGCGTTTAAAATGATGTATTTATGTCTGCATAAAATGTCATATATCATCTGAGGAAAAGTGATTTTAAAGAGCTCTTGTAATTAACTATTTATTTATTATTATTAAATTATTTACAGTGGTATATTACGGGAAGCATTACATGCTTTTGTATCAGAGAACCTGCCTGCTCTTCTAATGGTTGGTTATTCTTTATCGTGTGCTGTGGCTCTGCTGAGCCAGAATCTGTTAGAGAGGGAAAGTGCATTCCCTGTGCTGGTGGTTCATGTTCTTCCTTTGCCTCTTGGGAGCGTCTGTTGCCTTTGGTTTGGGTGACATCTATAGGTTTTGGTCACAGATCCTTGGTTGCCCTTGGTATTGTTTGTGATCAAAACAAACAATGAGTGATGGGGGATACTTAGAATCATAGAATCACAGAATAATTTAGGTTGGAAGGGACATTTAAAGGCCACTCAGTGCCACCCCCTGCCCTGGACAGGGACACCTCCCACAACACCAGGTTGCTCCAAGCCCCATCCAGCCTGGCCTTGAACCCCTCCAGGGATGGGGCAGCCACAGCTTCTCGGGGCAACTTGTTCCAGTGTCTCACCACCTTCACAGCAAACAACTTCTTCCCCAGATCTCAGCTCAATCTCCTCTATTGCAGTGTCCAGCCCTTTCCCCTCATCCTACGCCTCCCCTCCTATGGATCAAGAGTCCCTCCCCAGCTTTCCTGGGGCCCTTGAGGGACTGGAAGGGACTCTAAAGTCTCCCTGGCATCTTTTCTTCAGGCTGAGCTCCCCCAGCTCTCTCAGCCTGTCCTTACAGCAGAGGGGCTCCACCCCTCCCAGCATCTCCGTGGCTTATTTTAGTAAGGCTTAAAATTGATGACATTTTCCAACCACTGCATCAGATTGTTTCTCTGGTGTCTCTAAAGCAGGTTTAGACCCATGGATTAAACTCAGATAGTGAGATCATTGTTGCCATTCATTTAAAACTTGAAAGAAGATGGGTCTTGGAAGAGGTCCCTAGAGCTCATTTAATGTAATCCGTGAGGCAGTCGGACCATGGACAGACTGGCCCATCTACTGATTGCTACTTGGCTTCTTGCTCCTGGGTTAGGTTATCCAGTGTGTTCTTGCCATCACCTCTCCATGTGACCTGCAAATAAACCTTTCTGAATCCAATTATCAGTGGTTCTTCTCTTGAGGCTTTCTAACTAAATTGCACCATCTAGGGTTAGCGAGAGAACTGTAGAACTCTGTTCCTCTGCACCTGATTTTGGAGGAAACAGAAGGAAAGAAGATGTGAGAAAACTGCCTGGAGAGAAAAAAAATAAATTAAAAAATGGTGGAATTTAAGGCAGACCTTTGCCTCTGGAGATTCAAGTTCAAGCACGTGTGAGTGCTGGGCCAAACTGGGAACCAGTGTCAGGAACCAGGAATCAGTGTCAGAACTGATGGCAGGGCCGTGCCTGCTCTCCATGATAACGAAATAATTAGATGTACATGTGCCACACTTACTTGCTCATGCAGTTTCTCCTTGCCCTTTAGGTGTTCTAATCCCCAGCTCTCCTTTACATCCCACCAGCAGAGCCCTCTGCCTGCATGGCTGCTGCCAGGAACGTGTTACAAAACCTTAGAGCCCCTTCTAATACCTAAAGGGGCTCCAAGAAAGCTGTGGAGGGTTTCTTGATCCATGGGAGGGGAGCCCTAGGACGAGGGGGGAAGGGTTTGACACTGAAAGGGGGGAGATTGAGCTGAGATCTGGGGAAGAACTTGCTTGGTGTGAGGGTGGTGAGGCACTGGAAGAGGTTGCCCCAAGAAGCTGTGGCTGCCCCATCCCTGGAGGGGTTCAAGGCCAGGCTGGATGGGGCTTGGAGCAACCTGGGGTGGTGGGAGGTGTCCCTGCCCAGGGCACTGAGCCCAGGTGGCACTGGGGGGAAGGGGTTGAGGTGTATTCTAACCTAAACCATTCCGTGATTCTATGATTCTATAATTCTATGATTCTATGAGCATCTCTTGGCAGGAGGTGGTCAGTTTGGGCCCTGTCCCTTGTGTGTGCATCGTTCCTCTGCCCTCGTTCCTCAGCATGGGGCAGGGAGTGTTTCTGCAGGTGCTTGGGGGGAGCCCTTGTCCTGCCTGGTGTTTTGTTTGAATAAGATTTTTGTGGTTTAATCAGCAGAATCTCTGTTTGGAGCATCTCCTGACCTGCTGGCAGGCTGCTTTGATCTTCAGGCAAGGTTGATGGGAACTGATCTAAGCTGAGCTGGCAGACACCAGCTCTCCCTGAGTTTACATCCCGTCCTTCCCCAGTTGGAGCCAGAGGGAAGTGGGAGCTGAAGGCACCAAGTGTGCTGAGGTGACGGGGATGAACTCCGTAGAAGATAGTTCAGACACAAAGACGTATCACTTCAGCCTGCATGTTTTGTTTATTTTTTTTTTTTTTTTGCCAAGACCTTTGTGTGACTTAGTAGGAACTAAGAAGCTCCTAGATCCCTGTTGCTGTCTCAGGGCTGCTCCATGCCTTTGGAGGAATGGTCCAGTGATCCTCTCCTGCAGGTTTCTGGGCTCTGCTTTGGGATTCATACTTGCCTTCCCACTAGTGCATGTACCTGATAAAATATCTTTTATAGCAAGGATTTAAATCTGCATCACCTTGTAGTGCGTGGACTGACCAATAATTTATTGGATTTGGATCTGAGGAGGCATTTTAGCATTCCTGAAGTGATGGAGAAAGTGCCACTGTGTAGCTGCTCACTCTGGGGTGAGGGGATGTTCTGTGCTCGCCATCCTGGCTGATTTCATCTCTTCCTGCCTCAGTGTTTGATCTACAAAAAAAAAAAGAGAGGTTTCTTCTATGGGAAAGGAAAGTGAGTGATGAAACCCTTCAGCCTTTTCATGGGCAGCAGAGAGAAATAGGCACTTTTATGACAAGATTTGCTTCATACCAAAATGTCTGGATTGGACAATTTATCTGTCTGTCCCCCCCCATTGACTCTGAGCTTAGACTTTGGCTGACTCTACATACCCGCAGTGCCTGTATCTCTCAGATACAGGTGAGATGAATCCTGGCCGCTGTCTTTTTGCTTTCCTATGGTTTGTAACACCTGAGCATCAAACCTAACAAAATGGAATTGGTAGATAACTGGTGTAATCAAGAAGGGAGGTGGATCAGACGGTGCCAAATTTCTGCAACATTCTGCCATGAGAATTTCCAGGCAAATCTATACAGAGGGGCAATGGACTAGAAGGCCAGTAAGATAAACCCAAAACCCATGAAAGAGCTGGGAAAAGGGACAGAGCCAGCTAAGTAGGACGTGCTTGTCCTTGGCTGTGCGAGGAGGATCATTACTTCCAATCCATGTGATCTCACTTAAGCAGTTCCCTGTCAAAATGCCACAGAAAAGCAAGGCAGTGGCCTGATTCTTGCAGAGCTCTCAAAGTCATTTTTAAAGCATCCCCTGGGACATGCTCAGCTTGGAGACACATGTCCACAGCTTAGAGATGTCCCTTCAGCTGCTCCTCCAGTACAAGAACAGGGCTGCCAGCCTGCTTGGGACGACTGAGATGGATGGATGGATGGATGGATGGATGGATGGATGGATGGATGGATGGATGGATGGATGGATGGGTGGATGGGTGGATGGATGGAGAAAGGGCAAGGAATGGAAAACACAGTCATGTGTCTTCATTCTGTTCAGCTGCTGAACACGCAGGAGTAATAAAGAATTCAAGCACCCCACAGTTAGTTCTTTGAAAAAATTATGGGCCGTCCAGGTCTTGATTCTTTCTTTTCAATCTTGATTCAATTATTCACTGTGTTGACAAGGACGCCCTCACGCCCAAGTTAATCAGTTGTGATCTAAGAGTTTAATAAGCTCAACAGCACACACCTATCTTTCTCTTTCTCCTGCTGTGTGTAAGTGCTGACAACGGATTAGCATCTGCTATGCAGGCACTAATTGATCCAACCGGGAGCTGTACCGTCGGCGCTTTAGAGACCCCAGAGCACGTGTGCAACAACCTCTGAGCTGTTCAGCAGCAGGAAGGAGATGTACAGGCAGGGCAACGTTTTAAGGTTATTTGTATTTCTTACTTCCCACATCTAATTCTGCTGTCTCCTCTCTGCAACCCTTGCAGCAAATTGGCCAGTTCCAGATGAATATAACTGGAGAATAATGGCATAAAGATGATGATGTTCCTGCAACGGTAGAAATAAGTGGTTGAGCAGGAGGCGGAGACCTTGCACATGCTGCAGTTGTGGGAATCATAGAATCACAGAATGGTTAGAGTTGGAAAGGACCTTGAAGATCATTGTGTTTCAACTCCCCTGCCATGGGCAGGGACACCTCCCACTAGACCAGGTTGCTCAAAGC
>VZRU01000907.1:301069-313999 GCA_013398155.1 Pedionomus torquatus
CCATTGGTTGGACTAGATGATCTTAAAAGGCCCCTTCCAACCTAAGTGATTCTGTGATTCTGTGATCAAGCTGTGGGAGTTGGAGTTTGGGAGCCAACAAAGGTTAACCTCTCCTGTAGACTTTGCATATTCTTTTTTTTTTTTTCATTCGTTTTATCAATGGCTCTGTGTAGTAAATTCACTGAATCACTCTAATTACTTAGTGATTGGCCACTGGTGCGTTGGAACATCCGAGTCCTCTGTCACTGCAGGCTCCCTCCTCCATGCCAGCATCCCTCTGCAAGGGACAGGCTCCTTCTTTGCTCCTTATCTCAGATGACACCAGCTTCTCAGCGGCTTCAAAGCACCATCTCCAGCAGTGAAGGCAAAATCATTAGTGTTTCTTTATCTCCTTTTTACAGTTTTCTGAAGGGACTCATTCAGTGGGTTCAGTGGGATAATCCTGTTTTGTGTAAAGCCTTGCTTTATTCCTGGGATGTTTAAATCAAACTTCCAGACTAAACTCCCCTGAACAACATGCTGCTCTGACCTTGATGTGGGCAGAAGGGTCTGAATTCCCCTTCAGTCATGCTTAAGCACATCTTCTGACTGTTCCCCATTGACAGCCTCTGCCCTAAGGACGTAAAGGGAAAGCTGCCCTTCAGGAGCCAATAAGTGTGACATTTAGGACTCTGACTGTTTATTATCTTAGATTGTGACAACCCACTGCTTCCCTTTCTCCTCTGCTGAGATGCTGGAGCTGTCCTGAGCAATTGGAGTTCAAAGCACAGTTTTACAGTGAATTTAGAGGGATGGAGCAGCTCTCCTATGAGGACAGGCTGAGAGAGCTGGGGCTGTTCAGCCTGGAGAAGAGAAGGTGTGAGGGTGGTGAGGCAGTGGAAGAGGTTGCCCCGAGAAGCTGTGGCTGTCCCATCCCTGGAGGGGTTCAAGGCCAGTCTGGATGGGGCTTGGAGCAACCTGGTGTGGTGGGAGGTGTCCCTGCCCAGGGCAGGGGGGTTGGCACTGAATGATTTTAAAGTTCCCTTCCAACCCTAACCATTCTATGCTTCTATGAATTCCCACCGCCTGTGCTGAGTGACGAGCAGTTTGGGAGTAGTGGCCCCACAGCCATCCCACTCAGCTTTCTGTCCTTCCAGGGGTAGTCTCAGAAGAAATCTGGGACATCTCTGCCCTGGCCAACAGCTCTCCTAAATAGTTCATCATGTGAGCCCATGTGGCAGCTACACCAAAGCCGGTTATGAATCAAAATTATTTTTTCCAAGGCCAGTTTCTTTCATTAGAAACCTTGAATTATTTGTACTATGTTAATAAAGTTCATGTAGGTCACCAAAAATGCCTCTCAGATGTTTAATAAATTGCTCACTGAGGGGGTAAATTGAACAAGGGTAAGACATTATTTAAATGTGCTGGTGACGGATTGATATCTAAGTAATAAAAAAATGTATGCAGTAGGAAACAAATGGTCAGAGGGACATGAGAGAGCTGTGGGTCTCTGTGGGGTAGGATGGTGGAGGCTCTGGAGATAAGGACTCTCTGAAGAAGGATAAAGAGGGGTCAGCATGACCTTGAGTACCTTTGTACTACTGTTCCTTTGAGTAGAGTGAGAACATTGGGAATGTCTCTGGATATTCCTTGAGTTAGACCCCATCAGTACTGGTGGAAGGGGCCCAGCCTTCCCTGCCAGGAAAGGAAACATGACTGCTGTGGTCATTGTTGAGGCTTCAAATGCTTCCCCATCTGGACGTGCTTCCCTCCAGGAATAGCTGTCTGTGTCTTTCTTGGCACGGTCCAGCTGCCAGACCTACCTGTGTGGTACATCCAGCCCTTCCAGGCAGTGCCTGCTCTGGTGTGAGATGGGAAGGCACAGCTCATCCCAGTCCTGCTTCTGCAGGTTTTCTCCCATTCCCACTCTGGCTGAGATGTGCCACATCTGCCCTCAGCATCCCTGGCTCTTCCCTCTGGGATGCCTGGGTGGTGCAAGGACTTGACCAGCAAAGGAGAGAGGGACAAGTTTCGATAAGTGGTGTTTTTTCTGTCTGAGACAGGGTCCAAGCCTTTAGAACGCTCTTTGGGTGATGGAGGAAAGGGGTAGAAAGACTGAGTCAGCATTGCTTTCAGAGAGCTAAGCATCTGCTCATCAGGGCATTCCCTTGGGAGGCAAAAAATCCAGGTTTAAAGCCATCTTGTGCCTGAATCAGATAACCTGTATGTGCAATTTCTCAAAAAAATTGCACCAAATTCAAGAATGTTCCTGAAATGCTTCTCTTTGTACTCCTACATGTCAATGAACTGGAGCTGCAGGTTTTAAAATGTTTGACTTGAATAGCTGTTGTTTAACATCCTCCTTAATTATATTGAATTGTTTCTGTGCAATCAAACATTGCTTAGGGCCTTGGGAAAGTGAAGTATTTCATTATCCATGTAGGATATGACTACATCATCCAAATTCTTTCAAAATGCAAAACTGAAATATTTATTGACTATTTATTCTTCTTCTGTGTTGCAAGGGTTATTTTCCAGCCTGTCTAGTACTGCACCCGTCGGAACTGATTCAGTCTGAAATGTTTAGGCTCGAGTCAGTGTGTTCTCAGCAGCAAAACAAACGGGTTTGCTTGTTGTGGCACACTCTTCCTTCATCTCTAGGGAGAAGATCAGGGTGGGAAAACCCAAGAACACCCCTTATGGATGTTTTTTTAGCATTTTGCTGAAAATCCCAAGCTCTAATTTTTTTTCTTTTCTTAGAGAGGATCTAGAGGGATATAAGAAAAAAAAAAAAGGTTTTATGACAAAAGATGAATAAACAGAAGTCATAGGCCTGAGAATCAGAAGGACCCTCAGGGTCCATGAGAAGTTCAACATTAGCTGGCAATGTGCATTGGCAGCCCAGAAAGCCAACCCCATCCTGGGCTGCATCAAAAGGAGCGTGACCAGCAGGGACAGGGGGGGATTCTCCCCCTCTCCTCTGTGCTCCTGAGACCCNCCCTGGCCCAGGTTGCCCCAAGAAGCTGTGTCTGCCCCATTCCTGGAGGGGTTCAAGGCCAGGCTGGATGGGGCTTGGAGCAACCTGGGGTGGTTGGAGGTGTCCCTGTGCATGGCAGGGGGGTTGGAACTAGTTGATCTTTAATTCTAACCATTCTAGCCCTTCCAATTCTAACCATTCTATGATTCTACAATGACCTTGAGATTTTCTCTTAAGGAGAAATCAGCCCCACATGCCCCACTCCTGACAGAGCTCATCTGTCTCCTTCCTCGGTGGGGACTGCACTGAGTGGAAAGCAGACGGTTTCTGGGGAAAAAGAGAAAAACATCCTCAAGTTTTTTCTAAGAACAGTTTTCTGATGGAGAGGAAATGTTTAAAGGGAAACATTTGACCCAGCCTGAACAAGAGGTTTTCTGCTGTAAATAGACAGAAAGGGTACCCCTTTGAATAGGATGCTCCAAGAATCACTCCAGCGTTTTTCTTCAGCAGACACCAAGAACATGTCATTCCCATCTCATTTGGAGACAAAGGATGAGAGAAGAATGATTCTGGGCCAGACTTTGGGTCTTCGTATGAGAGGGTTTTGAGGACCACATGCGGCACTCGGTTCCTGCCAGCGGGAGTCATCTCTGCATGTGTGATCACTTCTCTTGTGCAAGGGCTTCACCTCCCATTTACCTACAAAACAAGAGCTGTTTCCCACGCTTGCCTGCTCGGAAAGTCACAGACTGCTTTGTACTGACTTTGCCTCCTCTTTTTAACAGTCGATTTTTCCACTCAGTGCTTCAGTTTGGCCCGAGTCCTCTTCAGCAGAGGATGAGGAAAAACAAACGCTTCTGTGTTTGTTCGTAATGTCTCTTTGACACACATTTCACAAGAACCTGGGAGCTGTCAGAGACATAACGCACAACGTCAAATTAACATCTCTTTCTTTTCTGAAATGGTAATTATACCCTTTTGTACTGTGCTGAGCTTGTGGTTTTTCAAGTATAAATGTGGAAGTTGCATCAAAGTTGCGTTCCTGAGACATCGGGGGGGGGAGGGGCATTGGTCCAAGTGCTCAGTGGGAAGACTTCAGCTGTCCTGGTGGACAATGAGAAGGTCATGAACCAGCATCTGTCTTTGCAGCAAAAAAGCCAACAGCCTCCTGGGCTGCATCATGAAGAGCATTGTCAGAGGGTGAAAGGAGGTTAATTCTTCCCCTCTTTCCAGCTCCAGAGCTCTGCGTTCAGCTCTGGGCTTCCTGGTACAGAGGACACCTTAGCCATGCTGGAGCCAGTCCAGCAAAGGGCCACCAAGATGGTTAAGGGACTGGAGCATCTGATGTAGGAGGAGGGGCTGAGGTGGGGTTGTTCAATGTGGGGAAGAGATGTCTTGAGGGGGTCTTATCAATGTGTGGAAATGGTGTAAATGATTGATGGGAGAGAGTAGAGAAGACAGAGGCTGGTGATTCTCAGGAATGGCCAGTGAAAGAAGAGACAATGGACACTAAACCACAGGAAATTCTATTTAAAGATAAACAGATACAAATGTCTGAGTGGACGGAGATTTATTTTACCAGCTGTCCTTGCTGAATTTCCATCATTTCAGAATTCAATCACTGCAGAATTTCTGGAATTTCAGAATTTTCAACTTTGCTGTGCTGAAGGTCCTGCTCCCAGTGGGGACACTGCGCTTGCAGCCAGTGTCTGGCAGTTGAGGACATTCTAAACATCAAACTCTCTCTGCTAAATGCTGCCTGATTACATAATAGCTTTTTACTTTAGGTAATTGTTTCAGTAAGGATGTTTTATAAAGCTTTTTTTTATAAGAGGAAACGGAGTCCAGAATTAGAAGCAATAACTTAGCTAATCACAGCAATTGCTTCAAAACACTAATTGAAAGCGGTGGTGCAGAGTTAAAAGGCGCTCTGTGCCCTCACCAGTCCATCCCAGTCCATTTTACTGGGCACTACCCCTCCTCCCATCCTGACTTATCTACCAGTAGCTTAATTAATTCCGCTTTCCTGCCGCCACCTTGAGAACGTGGAGGCTCTGTCCTTGTTGTCACCATCTCTCTGGGCCTTGATCACTCTTCGGGCCACACTCTCTCCTCATCTAGGCGTCTTAATTAACATACATTATTCATGTCCAGAGCAGCCAGTAGGAGCTCTAAATTTTAAGGAGCAGCTTAAACACGAAGCCTATGCATACTGGGCTCCAAAAACACTTTTAAAAGAGGTTTTTGGAGGTATCTCACTGTCTTTATAGACTGTGCTCTTACTGGTGTAACTCCAGTGACTCCAGTGAAGTGCAGTGCAATAACTCCAGCTTGCTTCCAGTGTGTTTGGCCCCAGCAGAAGCTGGGAAGCCAATGGGACCTGAGATGAGGGACTGCATCTGATTTATTCACAGTTTATTTGTTTCATGGGCTCACCCAGCTGTGGGG
The DNA here is from genome assembly GCA_013398155.1 of Pedionomus torquatus. NCBI lineage: Eukaryota > Metazoa > Chordata > Aves > Charadriiformes > Pedionomidae > Pedionomus > Pedionomus torquatus. The sequence goes on from VZRU01000907.1 coordinate 306,477, forward strand.
TGCTGTGTCCGTTGCCCTCAGGGTTGTGACAGCAGAGCTTGGCCGCCTTTAGCAAGACATCTCCCACCAGCAAGGTTTGGGGTAGGCCTGAAGAGGGGAGATTGAGATCTTAGGAAGAACTCGTTTGCTGTGAGGGTGGTGAGGCACTGGAAGAGGTTGCCCCAAGAAGCTGTGGCTGCCCCATCCCTGGAGGGGTTCAAGGCCAGGCTGGATGGGGCTTGGAGCAACCTGGGGTGGTGGGAGGTGTCCCTGCCCATGGCAGGGGGGTTGGAACTGGATGATCTTGAAGGTTCCCTTCCTAGGGCAGGAAGCTGAAAATGAGGTGACATCCGTAACAGAAGGCCAGTTCTTGCCCATGCCAACGTGTCTTTATCCTGGCTACCACCTTCCTAAGGCAGTGGGGACATCAGAGGGACACCATGTACCCTGCAGTGTCCATCCTGGGAAGGAAGCGCCATGCTGCAGCACCATGCCTCCTCTGTTACTCCAGTGAGTCTGACCTGTTGCCAAAAGCAAGATATTTTAAAAAGTCAGATTGAGAAGATAAGGAAGGGGATCATTCTTCCGGCAGCACGCAGAACCATCTGTCCTCAAGGAAACTGTAGAGATACACAGTGTTTTTCTCTCCTTTCTCCTCTACATCTGGCATTTCCAACCAAGGGTGTGATACATGTTTCCCTTGGACCTTGAAGGGCAGATGATCACCTGCCTTTCAGGTAACTGTCTCCTTGCATCAGCTGATTGTCTGCCCTATGGGCATTGCATAAACCTATCCCTGTCTAATGTCTGCAAAGCAAGTAACAGAGATTTCTCCTTCAGGCTCTCCATCACTGTAAATTTTAATGTACAAGTCTGTCCCAGAACTTCATAGAATCATAGAACTATCCAGGTCGGAAGGGACCTCCAGAGGTCATCTAGTCTGACCTCCCCACAGTCGCATGGACATCCCCAACTAGACCAGGTTGCCCAGGGCCTCATCCAGCCTCACCTTGAATATCTCTAGGGAAGGGGCCTCAACCACCTTCCTGGGCAACCTGGTCCAGTTCATCTGCCAGTTTGGACTTCCTCAGGAAATTTTTAAGTTGTTGGACTTCAATTTTGCTGGCCATTTTGCTGTCATTCCAACTGGGCACAAAAAAGTCCTTACAGAATAAAGGTGTTTATTCTTTTTTGAAGTCTCTGGTGATGCAAAAATTCTGAGTTGCTGAAAGGGATCCTGGCCCACAAAGACTCCTTGAGGGAATCTCTCCTCTTTGACTTCTGATGATCAATAGAAGAGTAGAACAAGATGTCTATGGGAGTTGTGAGAAACGAGCGTGATTCAGAGAGAAAAGATTGTAAAATTCTTTGCCCAGGGCTGAAAGGAAACACATCCATTGTGAGTTTAGATTGCTAATCAAACATGGTCTGTTTAATTGCTCTTCTGACCCATCCTCTCCTCTCTCCTTCTTTCTGTTGAACCTCGATTACGGTTTCCCTGGCTCAGTGTGTCTCAGCCTGTCACGTCAGACCAAGCCCATGATGTGACACGGAGGAACAGAGGGTGACAGGGTAAGAACATCCTGACGGGCTGCGAGGCTGGAAACAGAGGTGAAGCGAGTTATTTTAGGACGGGATGCCAGCAATTGACAGATGATACAAACCAGACCTGACAGATGAAAGGGCCAAGCTGCTGTTTTCAGACTCAGCAGAGGAACTTCTTGACCTTTAAAGATGGTTTGGTGCATCCCTGGCTGCTGAGTCACAGCAGCTCAGCAATGAACGGGTTGATCTCTGGCTGTGGAGGAAGGATGCCGCCATGTTTAAGGCACAGGATGCTGGAGAAATGCTTTGAACCTTGACTGTTGCACTGACCTGCACCAGGAGCAAGTTGTTCCAAGCTGGAGTCACCTTAGATCTTAGGGCCATGAAGATGCTGAGAGGGCTGGAGTCCTTCTGCTATGAAGACAGGCTGAGAGAATTGGGGGATCCTGGAGAAAAGAAGGCTCCAGGGAGATCTTAGAGCCCCTTCCAGTCCAGGGCTCTAAGGAGGCTCCAGGAAAGCTGGGGAGGGACTCTTGATCAGGGAGGGGAACCATAGGATGAGAGGGAAGAGTTTGACACTGAAAGAGGGGGGACTGAGCTGAGATCTCCAGAAGAACTTCTTTGCTGTGAGGGTGGTGACACCCTGGCCCAGGTTGCCCTGAGAAGCTGTGGCTGCCCCATCCCTGGAGGGGTTCAAGGCCAGGCTGGATGGGGCTTGGAGCAACCTGGGGTGGTGGGAGGTGTCCCTGTCCAAGGTCAGGGATGGGACTGGATGGGCTTTAAGGTCCCTTCTGACTCTAACCATTCTATGATGCTATGACTCTATGATCTAGAGGCTGAACAGACAACTAAGACAGTAATTTCAGATCCTCTCTAGTTAAAACTGCCAAGGATGCTCCAGGGGTGGTCCAGCCCCTCACAGGGCAGGCAGCTGAGACATCTGGGCATGAACCACTCCCTGGTGCTCCCACATCTCTGTATCAACAGGCTTTAAAATGCATGTGTGTGTGTGTGGTGGAGGACGAGTGACTTGCATAGCTGGAGACATTTAACAACTAGATGTCTAATGTTAAGCGAGGTGGATCCCACCCTTTGTGTCTCTGTGTGTCATCTCCAAAAAGGCGTGAATAAACTCTGTTGTCTCAATTTCCCATGAAAAATCTTCACAACCTGCATGTCATGTATGATGCTTATTTGGATACACTGGCTGAGCCGTGGCATTCAGATTAGTTTTTATATTTCAAGGTGGAACTTTGAGGCTCCAAGGGTTTGGAGTAAATCCCCATTACCCTGACCTGTCTCTGTACCATTCTCTCCAGTGTCAAACACGGCATTTTGAGACCCATTCCATCAGCTCTTCTCCCACTTTAAGGAGGAGTAGCTTCCTTGTGGTCAGTGGTGAAGCAGGGATTGCATTTAGCTCTTGGAAATACCCAATGTCTAAGTGAAATCAGAGAAAATGTCAATAAAGCAAAAGCAAAGGCAAACAGGCTCTGTGACTGAAGGTTTGGCTAAGGTTGGTTTTTTTAATACAGACAGCTCAGAACCGTGGAGATTTGCTGAGAGAAGTTAGGAAATCTATTTACCTTCTTGGAAACAATTCCTTTGACTGTTAGTTGTATTTTCTCTGAAATTATAGCTGTAATACAACTCCTGCAGATGCTGTTGGGACGATACATAATACTCGACTCTGCCTTGGGCTAAATAGGATTTTCCGTAGATTGTCAGAGTGTCTGCTCTTTATGACATTATTCCTGTGAACCACAGCAGGTTTGTATTGACAAATTTCATTTCAGTTGCCACGATAAAAAAACCCTGAACAAGTTAACTGTGAGGAATCCCCCTTTGCCAGTGTTGTATTAGCCAGGGCAGGTAGAATCATAGAATTGGCCAGGCTGGAAGGGACCTTCAAGATCCTCGAGTCCAAACATCAACCTAACTCTGATGAAACCATCACTAACACGTGTCACTGAGCACTATGGCAACCAGGCTTGAAATTCCTCCAGGGATGGGGCCTCAAGCATTTCCCTGGTCTTACTGAACCAGTTTAGGATACCAAATTATTTCCCTCCCCTGCCAGAGTGATAAGGAAAGGTGAAAGAATCCAAAACAATTTTTACAGCATAACTTTCTTTACATGTTTGGTCTGAATTCTGTTTTCTCTTGAACTAAGACACCATAGGAGATTCAGGTAATTTTCAGACTTTATTTCCCACTGCTTGTTTAGAATTGACATTTGGCAAGGTAGAGAGCCCAGGGCATTTCCCAAATGGAAAACTTGGTTCTTAGTCTTAGGGAAGCTTCCTGCAGCTTTCCCATAGGAAAAGGCCAATCCTTACACTGCTGTTGCTTGTCAAATCCAAATCTGCAGTACAAACAGTCCATCTGCATCGTTTTCCTAGGAAAGTAAACTCACTTTAATTTAGCAGCACATCAGAGGAAACTTTGAGGTGTGACAAACCTCTTCCAGTGCCTCACCACCTTCACAGCAAGCAAGTTCTTCCCCAGATCTCATCTCAATTTCCCTTTCTCACTTTAAACCCCTTCCCCCTTGTCCTGTCCCTCCCCTCCCTGACCAAGAGTCCCTCTCCAGCTCTCCTGGAGCTCCCTTCAGATCCTGGAAGGCTGCTCCAAGGTCTCCCCGCAGCCTTCTCTTCTCCAGGCTGAACAGCCCCAGCTCTCTCAGCCTGTCCTCAGCAGAGGAGCTCCAGCCCTCAGAGCAACTTGGTGGCCCTCCGCTGGACCCGTTCCACCAGGTCCATGTCCTTTCTGTGTTGAGGACTCCAGAGCTGGACACAGGACTCCAGGTGGGGTCTCAGGAGCACAGAGCAGAGGGGAAGAGTCCCCCATCCCTGTCCCTGCTGTTCACGCTTCTCTTGCTGCAGCCCAGGCTGGGGTTGGCTTTCTGGGCTGCCAGCGCACACTGCTGGCTCTTGTGGAGCTTCTCCTCCAGGAGCACTCCCAAGTCCTTCTCCTCAGGGCTGCTCTCCAGCCATTCTCCACCCAACCTGTATTTCAGTCTGGGATTGCTGCGTCCCAGGTGACTTGGAATCTGGGTCTGGTACATCGGGAAGTTTCATGTATGACTGTGTATGTACATGTGTTTGTACATATGACCAGTTTATGTACATATAATAGGTTCTACGCTTCCATCTTCTCCCACATCCTTCATCTCCAGGGTGCAGCACAGCTTTGCCCCTCTCTCCCCATGGATCTGATTGTCCGGTGCCGTCTCCTGTTGAGTGAGGAAAGATGCCTTCAGCATCACAGAAAGTGCTGCCCTGGCATAGGGGAATTTAGATTTTTACTTGCTTACTTAGAAGAAAAACAATATTGAAAGAAATGGATTTTTAAGTCCTAATTTTGCTTCTTGATTAAACATTTAAAAGATTGTATAGGTTCAACAGAAGACCAGACTGCCTATTAGCTTGCCCTTGCATTAAATGTATCAAGCTAATTTAGCCCTGGCCGTCTGCCAGGAACAAGCAAATGATTTGCTTTAGAGACAACCTAAATTCAGGTTTTTAAAAATTTAAAATAATGCACTTTAACTTTTTTTTTTTAAAGACATTTGAGGAAATTAATTGTTTCTAATTTATACCATAGTGAGGGAACGAGAAGCAGGTGTCAGTTCCAGCTCTGTCTGTGGTTCTAACAGGGAGAAAATAAGGTAGGAAAATATTTTTCCCAAATCTGCATGGGAATTTGCACCTATTGACGGGAAAAGTGGGAAGAGCTGGATGAAGATCAGCAGGCTGAGTTTGTTCAGAAGCAGGTGTCATGGTCCAGGCTGGAGTGAGGGGTTTCCCCGCCGTCTGGCTGTGCCATGGGGTGTGGCTCTGGCTGCAGGTCCTGTGTGATGAGCGTGGAGGAGCTCAGCTCTGCTCCTGCATCTACAGAGTGGCTGCAGAGGGATGGACCAAGGCTGATTGAGCATGAAGCCTTGGAATAAAGCTCAGGAGAGACCTTCTTGCTCTAGGAGGTTGTAGAGAGTTGGGGATCTCCCAAGAAACAGGCGATAGAACAAGAGGAAATGACCTGATGTTGCAGCAGGGGAGGCTTGGGGAAAAATTTCTTCACTGAAAGGGTTGTCAAGCCTTGGAAGATGCTGCCCAAGGAAGGGATGGAGTCACCATACCTGGAGGTACTTTAAAGCTGGGCAGACGTGGTGCTGAGAGACGTGGGTCAGTGGTGGTTTGGGCAGTGTTGGGCTGATGGTTGGACTCGATGATCTGAAAGGTCCTCTTCCAACCCAGACAATTCGATGATTCTATTCTATGATTCTAATATAAAGCTTATCTCTGAGCATTAGCACTTCAGAATATTTAGGAGGAGATTTCCGGAGAGCTGTGTCATGCCCCATGCTGATGCCTGGAAGAAGGGATGGGAAAACATTCTGCTGCTTGAATGTTTTCCTCTGTGCTCTTCTAGTGAAGGTGTTCCCTGCCCTGATGGGTGAGAAGCCTCTGAGAGGAGCCACTGTGTGCTGAGCGCCCAGGGAGAGCACAGCACACTCTGCTGGAAATGTGGCAAGAGCTTCCAGACACAGCTCTGCCTGGGTTTTATGGCAGCTCCTTTCCCTCGCCGTGTATATTAGAAACCAATCCTGAATGAAGTCACCGATCTTGGGCCATGTCCTAGAAGCTGATTGAGCAATTCAGGACGACTAGAAATCCTGCTACAGAGGAAATCTTTTCTACGGAGAAACTGGAGAGCAGCATGAAGCTGCCCAGAGGATTTGAAAATATTTGGCTGTACCTTTAAGGTTGATACAAAGCGATGGTGGGTAAAGAAGTTAGGTGTTTCCCCAGAGGCTTTGTCGTGGTTTCAGCCAAATTTACCAAAACCTGATTGACAGATGTCCCCATCCCCCCTTTGGGTCAAAGAGAGTAGAGGAAGGAATTAAAGAGATTTAAGAGTTTAGAAAAAAAATAAACTACTTTAATGAAAATATAAATAATAATAATAATAATATAATAAAAAGGAAATTTAGGAAAAAGGGAAAAAGGGAGCATACAGTCTATACAAAACCGTATCAAGCTCCCAGGATGANNCCTCCAACGGGCAAACGACGAAAATTTTCTGCCCTTGGTTCTTCTAGCAATAAGGATAAACAAGGGCCTCTCTGCACCATCGCTTGGGATAATCAGGTCTTATCACTGTGAGATGGAACAGCTCTGAACACTGGGCTGTTAATTTCAGAGTTTAGTTCGTTAGAAGAGGGCTAGCTAAGAAAGTAAAACTGTAAAACAGAAAATGGGTTCATTTTACCTCAAACCAGGACAGGCTTCCATACATCCCCAAATCCTGGTGGATGCCCCCAGTGGGAAACAAGCCGGGTGGGCCCAGCGTGTTGCAGGAGGTAAGGAAATGAAAAACTCGTTTTCTCCATCCCAGCTCTAGCAGTGGCAACCTTTCACGGTGAGCTCAGGTCCCCACCGTCCCGTGGACAGTAGGTAGGGAAGGTCTGTTGATTGCTTTGCATTAAATTGGAGTGTAGAAGGCCCCAGAGAACAAGCCTTTAGGAAGAATCTTCCTTTCATTCCCAGACAATGAATTCCATTTCTAATTTCTGTGATGATAAGAGAACTTCCAGAACTTGTGCTTTATTGTCAGAACAGAAAAACTCATACCCTGAGCCAGAGAAGTGTCACACTCTTCAGTTCCTCCCTTCTCCTTTTGAAGGTGACAATAACCTTTCAGCAGCAGAACTTCTGCCTCAGACATTGTTTTCCATTTAGCTTTCATGTGGGGAAGAACAAGTGGGAAGTGACGTTCCAGGCGAGCGGGGGGCCCTGCACGGGACGTGAGCTGCTTCTGCGCTGCCTCCTTGCACGAGCCACGGCGTGATCTGGAGACAGATGCTGTCTCTGCACACAGCCTAGGGACTCAAGGGTTAAAACAAAGGTAGATTATTTCTATATGTGCACGTGGAAAACCCTTACCATTTTTTCCCAGCTTTTTTTTTTTCCGCTTTACTTTTTTTTTTTTTTTTTTTT
>VZRU01000907.1:321779-347957 GCA_013398155.1 Pedionomus torquatus
CCAGGCCATGGCACTGGCCTAGGTTGCCCAGAAAAGCTGTGGCTGCCCCATCCCTGGAGAGGGTCAACACCAGGTTGGAGGGGGCTTGGAGCAACCTGGGGTGGTGGGAGGTGTCCCTGCCCATGGGGTGGAACTGGATGGGCTTTAAAGTCCCTCCAACCCAAACTATTCAGTGATTTTATGTTTCTGTGTTGCACAGGACCATCACAGACCAGCTGGGGAAAGACTTCTCACATTTATTTCTGATTTTTGTTTATGTCAGTTTAGCTGCTTATGCAGCTCATGGACCCGCCCATGATCTATCTACTGTGGGGTAGAGATGGACTGCAGCCAGGTCAGGACACACGAAAGTGTCACCTCCAGATTTCACCGCTATTTGGCTGCAAGGTGACACAACTCAGACCAGGAAATAAAGACCTACGGCCTTTCCAGCATCTGACTTCTCTCTAAAGAGTCTTAATGAGAAGAGGGAATAGTCAGTCCAGCTTTTTCCAGTTGAGGAAGATAAGCTCCACTCCATAAATACACTGTGGGGCAGACCCCAGCGTGGCAAAGGAGCTCCTATAGTTACAGGAAACTTTGCCCAAAAGCTTGAAATCAACTGGAAAATGGGAAGGGAGTCAGTGGAACAGCTACCCGACCAAGGCAGTAGAGATTAAGAAATATATGTAACTTAAAAATGAATTTTGGTAGACTCATAAAATGGTGTTAATGATTCTCAAGGTGCAGTCGGCTGGAATGTCCTTTCCAGTCCTCCATCAATCATATTTTGTACTACTCCCCTGAGACAGATGGTCCCTAGAACAGGTGGTTCGCTTATTATTTTTTATTGTGCTAGAATAATGTCATAGTCTTGAAAACTCCAGGCTTTGAGCCAAGGAGAAGTCACAGAGGTCTGGACACATCCCACCTAACTTAATGCCTGTAACTGAAGCACCTAAATGAGAAACCTGGTGAAAATAAGGAGCAACAAATCACTGCACAATCAGGGACAGAGGGTGGCTCTCTCTGGCTGGGCTGAAATCCAGGAAGGACATGGAGCTGTCGGAGCGGGGCCAGAGGAGACCACAGAGATGTTGTGAGGGATGGAGCCGCTCTGCTGGGAGGACAGGCTGAGAGTGTTATGGGGGTTAAGCCTGGAGAAGACAAGGCTTTGGGGAGACCTTAGAGCCCCTTCTAGTCATCGAATCATAGAATCATAGTATGATAAGATTTGCAAGGGACCATAAAGATCATCTAGTTCCAACCCCAGTGTTGAGTTCTAATTGAATTCTAATACCTCCCACCACACCGGGTTGCTCCAAGCCCCATCCAGCCTGGCTTTGAACCCCTCCAGGGATGGGGCAGCCACAGCTTCTCGGGGCAACATGAGCCAGGGTCTCACCACCCTCACAGCAAAGATGTTCTTCCTAAGATCTCACCTCCATCTCCCCTCTGCCAATTTAAAACCCTTCCCCCTTGTCCTGTCCTTCNTGAGAGTGTTATGGGGGTTAAGCCTGGAGAAGACAAGGCTTTGGGGAGACCTTAGAGCCCCTTCTAGTCATCGAATCATAGAATCATAGTATGATAAGATTTGCAAGGGACCATAAAGATCATCTAGTTCCAACCCCAGTGTTGAGTTCTAATTGAATTCTAATACCTCCCACCACACCGGGTTGCTCCAAGCCCCATCCAGCCTGGCTTTGAACCCCTCCAGGGATGGGGCAGCCACAGCTTCTCGGGGCAACATGAGCCAGGGTCTCACCACCCTCACAGCAAAGATGTTCTTCCTAAGATCTCACCTCCATCTCCCCTCTGCCAATTTAAAACCCTTCCCCCTTGTCCTGTCCTTCCACTCCCTGACTAAGAGTCCCTCTCCAGCTCTCCTGGAGCTCCCTTCAGATCCTGGAAGGAGCTCCAAGAAAGCAGGGGAGGGACTCTTGATGAGAGAGGGGAGCCAGAGGACAAGGGAGAACAGTTTTAAACTGGTTCAAGGCCAGGCTGGATGGGGCTTGGAGCAGCCTGGTCTGGTGGGGTTGTCCCTGCCCATGGTCCCTTCCGACCTGAACGATTCTATGTTCTATGATTCTAAATCACCCTGGAAGGACTTTGTAGGAAGGACTCTGGAAGCTCTTTGTACTGTCTATGGACAGAGCTCAGACTCCAAATCTAAACAAAGCTCCTAATTTAAACCCTTCAGTTCGGGGTCTAATCCTCTGTGGGATGCCTTTAGATCAAAATCTCCTCCATCCTTAGGTGGAGCGCCCATGTGGTGGTTTTTTTGTGCTCTGTTTTTCCCCAGCATGCATGGTTACAGTTGAGCTTCAAAGCTGCTGTGATATAGAGCACATTTCATTTACTCCAGCTCTCGGGCTGCTGACTGGTGTTTAAAGCTGTTCCCACTTGCCATGTTAATGTCTTCAGAAGTTTTTCAAAGGTGAATGTGCTCAATCTGTTGCTGCAGGCTAATTTACATATGTTTTGCATAGCAAGAAGTATTTTGCTTTGGATGTTTTAACCCAACCCCTCTTTAACAGAACTAATTGTGAGTTGACTGTATCAAGCTTTTAATGAAAATATCAAGTTATAGGATACCTCTCCAGGAAAATGGCAGGTTGTGGCTTCTGGAGAGGGTTTTGGGAAAGGGTCAGCCCAAGGCTTTGGGAAATTGTGAGCATTTGAAGGTTTGTGGGGAACCCCTGGAGGGTTGCGTTGTTCATTTCCCTACCTGAGGCAGGGCAGACTGTGCCGAATCATTGTGATTTCTCCTCTGGTGATGGAGACTCTAACCATGTCCCCAGGCAAGCTACTCCAGTGCGTACCGGTGAAATTATTTAATGCTTTCCTGCCAGGGAGGTGGTGGAGGCCTGTCCAGGGACGTGGTGGAGTCACCATCCCTGGAGGTATTTCAGAAGCATTTAGATATGGGAACTTCAGGGTGTGCTCTACTGGCCGAGATTGTTGGGTTGGGTGATTTGTTTTGTGGGTTTCGGTTTATTGTGATTTTTATTGTTGTTGTGTGTGTATGGTTGGACTCAATGATCTCAGAGGTCCCTTCCAACCATGAATTTCTGTGATTCTGTGACTCTGTGACTCACCCTGACAAGTGGTATCTGGCATANGGGAGACCTTAGAGCCCCTTCTAGTCATCGAATCATAGAATCATAGTATGATAAGATTTGCAAGGGACCATAAAGATCATCTAGTTCCAACCCCAGTGTTGAGTTCTAATTGAATTCTAATACCTCCCACCACACCGGGTTGCTCCAAGCCCCATCCAGCCTGGCTTTGAACCCCTCCAGGGATGGGGCAGCCACAGCTTCTCGGGGCAACATGAGCCAGGGTCTCACCACCCTCACAGCAAAGATGTTCTTCCTAAGATCTCACCTCCATCTCCCCTCTGCCAATTTAAAACCCTTCCCCCTTGTCCTGTCCTTCCACTCCCTGACTAAGAGTCCCTCTCCAGCTCTCCTGGAGCTCCCTTCAGATCCTGGAAGGAGCTCCAAGAAAGCAGGGGAGGGACTCTTGATGAGAGAGGGGAGCCAGAGGACAAGGGAGAACAGTTTTAAACTGGTTCAAGGCCAGGCTGGATGGGGCTTGGAGCAGCCTGGTCTGGTGGGGTTGTCCCTGCCCATGGTCCCTTCCGACCTGAACGATTCTATGTTCTATGATTCTAAATCACCCTGGAAGGACTTTGTAGGAAGGACTCTGGAAGCTCTTTGTACTGTCTATGGACAGAGCTCAGACTCCAAATCTAAACAAAGCTCCTAATTTAAACCCTTCAGTTCGGGGTCTAATCCTCTGTGGGATGCCTTTAGATCAAAATCTCCTCCATCCTTAGGTGGAGCGCCCATGTGGTGGTTTTTTTGTGCTCTGTTTTTCCCCAGCATGCATGGTTACAGTTGAGCTTCAAAGCTGCTGTGATATAGAGCACATTTCATTTACTCCAGCTCTCGGGCTGCTGACTGGTGTTTAAAGCTGTTCCCACTTGCCATGTTAATGTCTTCAGAAGTTTTTCAAAGGTGAATGTGCTCAATCTGTTGCTGCAGGCTAATTTACATATGTTTTGCATAGCAAGAAGTATTTTGCTTTGGATGTTTTAACCCAACCCCTCTTTAACAGAACTAATTGTGAGTTGACTGTATCAAGCTTTTAATGAAAATATCAAGTTATAGGATACCTCTCCAGGAAAATGGCAGGTTGTGGCTTCTGGAGAGGGTTTTGGGAAAGGGTCAGCCCAAGGCTTTGGGAAATTGTGAGCATTTGAAGGTTTGTGGGGAACCCCTGGAGGGTTGCGTTGTTCATTTCCCTACCTGAGGCAGGGCAGACTGTGCCGAATCATTGTGATTTCTCCTCTGGTGATGGAGACTCTAACCATGTCCCCAGGCAAGCTACTCCAGTGCGTACCGGTGAAATTATTTAATGCTTTCCTGCCAGGGAGGTGGTGGAGGCCTGTCCAGGGACGTGGTGGAGTCACCATCCCTGGAGGTATTTCAGAAGCATTTAGATATGGGAACTTCAGGGTGTGCTCTACTGGCCGAGATTGTTGGGTTGGGTGATTTGTTTTGTGGTTTTCGGTTTATTGTGATTTTTATTGTTGTTGTGTGTATGGTTGGACTCGATGATCTCAGAGGTCCCTTCCAACCATGAATTTCTGTGATTCTGTGACTCTGTGACTCACCCTGACAAGTGGTATCTGGCATATATTTGTGCAGTTGATGTTCCAGCATAAGCATAATATCTAGAACAATTTATTATTGAATGGCATCCTGATTTTTTAAAGTTAATTTCTCCAATTTTCTGAAAAGATCTTTCTAGAGTGCCTGTACCTCCTTGAGTGTCTCCTGAGCCTGCTGGGATTTGTGTCTACCTTTGACAAGAACTTTCAGAGATATGGTACCTGTTGTGTGAAGAACTGTCTCCTTTAACCTAGTATTTCTCGCTGCGACTTTTTGTCCTGTTCACTGGCCAACCCAGTACAGCTTGTTCTTGTCCTCCCTGCGGCAGGTCCCTGTATATTGGCAGACTTATTAGCTCTGTCCTTCTCTTTTTATTATGTTAAAGAAATCTCATTCCATTTTTTTATTGTAGGCTGGTTTGTAGGGTCCTGGTAATCACTCAATTCTCTTCTGGATCCTCCAGCCGATCCACAGCTTTTGTGAGGACAAAGCCCAAGCCACCCCACCAAGGACTCTGCTTCAGACCTGTTTGGGGCTGATGTGGAGAAGGACAGACCTTGCTCAGAACAAGGTGCCTCCTAGCAGGGATTTTTGTCTGTGGTATAACAGGGTCCCGTTGCTCATTTGTGTTCTCCTGAGGATGCACTAAACCCTTCAGATTCTTCTGTGCAGAACTTCAAGCTGGTGAGAGGTCTGGAGAACAAGTCCTGTGAGGAGAGGCTGGGGGAACCCGGTGTGTTTAGTTTGGAGAAGAGGAGACTGAGGGGAGACCTCCTTGCCCTCTACAGCTCCCTGAAAGGAGGGTGTAGAGAAGTGGGTGGTGGCCTCTTCTCCCAAGGGAATAATGGCAGGAGCAGAGGAAATGGTCTGAAGTTGGGGCAGGGGGGGGTTCAGATGAGATATTAGGAAGAATGACTTGACTGAGGGGGTTGTCAGGCCCTGGAAGGGCCTGCCCAGGGAGGTGGTGGAGTCACTATCCCTGGAGGTGTTTCAGAAACATGTAGATGTGACACTTCAGGGCTTCTCTAGTGGCTGAGATTGCTGGATTGGGTGATTTGTTTTGTGGGGTTACGTTTTTTCTGGGTTTTGTGTGTGTGTGTGTGTATGGTTGGACTTGATGATCTCAGAGGTTCCTTCCATTCATGAAGATTCTGTGATTCTATGATTCCGCCTGGCACATATTTGTGTAGTTGATGTTCCAGTGTAAGCATAATACCTAGGACAACTTCTTACTGAATATCTTCCTCATTTTTTTTAAGTTAACATCCTTCTAGAGTACCTGTATGCCCCCTGAAAAATATCAGAAAACCTCTTCTGCTTCACACACTCCAGCCCAATATCCTGCCTCCAAAAGTGGCCACGCACTGGGGAAGTGTGAGAACAGGAACGGAGGATGCAGAACTTCCCATAGGTGCCTTCCCAGACTCTGGATGCTTGAGTGTCTCCTGAGCCTGCTGGGAATTGTGTCTACACCTTTGACAAGAACTTTCAGAGATGTGGTACCTGTTGTGTGAAGAACTGTCTCTTGTTTCTCAACTCTCTCTCAGTTTCACCAGGCTCCTCTCTGGTTACATGAGAAATACTAAATACTGCGCTCAGCACAGCCCCACGTGGAAATGCAGTCACTGCATCCTCTCATTTTGGTGGTTAGTTGTGGAAAGCTGTATCTTAAGTAAGAGTAAAATCATGTTTTCACTCCCCTCTAACTCAATTTGTTCTCCACCATTTGCTTATGACATCTGGGTGGGCATTTCAGAAATGAATACTGGGAAAACCTTCTCATTGAGGGGGGTTTTGCAGGACCAAAGGTGAGGGACGTGATCCCCAGGTAGCAAATAATAGAGCAAAGTGTCCATACTGGGGTATTATTTTTTCCTTCAGTTGGTTGCATGGCCAGATGCGCTGTTAGTGTGAAATGCTTTGAAGTCAACGGGGTTACACCAGCAGAGAATCCAGAAATAGAAGTGAGAAATGGTATTTCATGAGTAATTTCCAAAGTGCTTGGGCTATAGCTTGAAAAAGAAATAACGATCAAATTAGCTTATGATGCAGAAGTTGAAATGATGTTGCTGCTTTTTTTTTTTTTTTTTCTTGTACTGTGATCCAAATTAATTAATGTCCCATAAAAGAAATCCATTAATGGAATCACAAAAGCTCCTGAAATCTGAACTGGACATTCCTGCCAAAGTCCCTGGCAATAATTAGCTTGTTATGACTCCAAATCAGTAGAAGAAACTTGAGATATTATGAAAAGGAGCTTAAGCCTATGGACCTCCAATCCCTTCACATGACGTGGTTCAGATTTTTTATTAGAACACACACATAAAGTCTCAAAAGAAAAAAAAAAGTGGCTTTGGTGGCATGTGAACTGTCACCGAGCTGAGTTTGGAGTCCCAGCTTTGCTCAGAGGAGAGCTTCCCTGCCAACCACTGCTTCATAAAAATGTTGGCTCTAAATTAGCTTAATAGAGCAAATTACTTAAAAATGGAAATATTGGCCAATTGATCGTAGTACCCAGAACGCGCAGTCACATTTTGCTACCAGTGAACCCTCAACAGGATAACATTTAAGCTGACAGTAATTTCAAGCATATTTCAGACTTAGTTTCTTCCTCCAGTTCCCTGTCTGGTGGATCACAGCACGCTCTGGGCAGGCAGTGGATTTGCCGCTGTACGTTGGCTTTCCTGGCCCTTTCTGTGTCCATAAAGGCATGGTTGGATGGTCACAACATGCAACAACATTATTTCTGCTCTTTCCTCATCTGTACCTCCTCTGTTCCTTTACCTCTCCCTTTCCTGTAGTACACCAGGTCCCCAGTTGTCTCTTTGGTTGAAAGTCAGGTCTGTTCCCAGCCATGAGTTCCAGCACGGCCCCACCAGCATTTGCTCCTGGTGTAACTGGAGGTCAGTGATGGTTGACACATGGTTCCGCTCTGTCCTCTTCTTGGGTCATGGCTCTGGCTACCTGCTGTCATTTTTGAGGAGCTGCCATAATTTGGAATATTTAATTGTTGGTGCGATAACCACACACTCTGGGGCTTCAGGGCATCTCTGAAGGGTCTCATAAGCAACCTCTTCTTCACAGCCATGGCTTAGGGGAGCTCTGAGATTGTCTTGGGCTGCAGCTGCTGGAAATGTGTCTAATATCCACCACTGGGAGATGGCCCCTGAACTTTATGGCCTTAGTGATCAGATAAGACTGAAAGCAAGGACTACTGGCTTGGTCCAAATGTGGAAATGGAGAAGTCTTCTTCTTGTGACAGACTACCCTCAGCCACCTTCTGCATGGTGAGCGCGTCGTGCTTTAGGTGGGTACCCATCATTGGTTTGTGGCAACCAAGACCATATGCTAGCCATCCTACATAAATGACCCCAGTTTACCCAAAAGATGAAGTGGGGATATTGGTTGCAACAACACTCATCCAACACAGGCAAAGCAAATATTTCCTCCAAGGGGGTGACCCCCACTTTCTCCCCAGGTCCTTGAGCTTTACCAGGGAGTCCCCAAAACCTCCTGGCCAGTGCAGGGCTCAGAGCAGCTGTAGCTGCTGTGGGAAGTTCGGCTTTTCCAGCTGACTTGCTCTTAAGAATTTGAAGTCTGGGAGGCTGTTTTCAACAAATTATCCATTATAAAGCAATACCAGAGGGTCTTGGGGAGGGATGTAAACAAAGGAGTAATTGAAAAGCTGCTCATGGCCCGGAGCTGCCATTTTTAATTGGTTGTTCAGCTCTGGTTGGTTTAGTGGTTTAGTTAGCAAAATAAATAAGCAAGGGTAGACAAAAGAGAGAATACTGTCAGCTGTTGGAGATGTACCATTCCCTGGTCTCTTCTATCCCTGCCTATATCTCAGAACAGCCAGTGGACCAATTTTAAGGGAGTTCTTTTTCATTTCTGCCGTGCCCACAGGCGCTATGATGAGAGGGTTTTTATTGTTCCAGGAAGGGATGCACTCATATCTGCCACCTTTTTTTTCTGATGCTGCTCTTTGTAGCCCCAAGACCAGCGTGGGTTGAGGATGAAAGATGTGGATGTTGGCAGTGCAGCTGCTCTTCCTTCCCTTCCGCCCTTCTTCAGCCCGTGCCCTTGGTGTTTGCTTGCAGGACTGGCGTGAAGCAGGGGGAGAAGTGGCTCCAGTAAGGGACCCTGACCATAAAGTGTCACAAGAAGAATGCAGTTTTTTCCCATGGGGTCTGTCCAAAGCTTCATCACTGGCAATGGTGATAGGGGAAGAAATATCTGGAAGCAATCATAAAATAATTGTCTTCATAAAGAGGAACTAGATGGGCTCAAGATTACTTTCTCGCCTGAGTTCTCATCATCCAAGGGAACGGCTCTGCTGCTGTGTGGGACATGACTGTATAAAAGGACAGTGCTAACCTCACAGCGACCAGCTTCTGCTCTTCCAACACCCCGGCATCATGCCAAGTTACCCATGGAAATTTTTTTTTTTGCTTGGAATACTCCCCAAATTCAAGTTGACTCTGAGTTTTCCTTGCAATGTATTAAAAAAACTGCTTTTTCTTAACTAGTCAGGCATTCCCTCACTCCAAGAACACTGTTTTTCACAGGGTACAATTATTTCAGAGTGATTGTGGTAGAACACAACTTCACGGGGCCTTAAGACGCTGCAGGCTGAGTGCATTTGACATTGAGATGAGATCTGGGGAAGAACTTGTTTGGTGTGAGGGTGGTGAGGCGATGGAAGAGGTTGCCCCGAGAAGCTGTGGCTGCCCCATCCCTGGAGGGGTTCAAGGCCAGGCTGGATGGGGCTTGGAGCAACCTGGGGTGGTGGGAGGTGTCCCTGCCCAGGGCAGGGGGGTTGGAACTGGATGATCTTGAAGGTTCCTTCCAACTCAAACCATTCTGTGATTCTAGGATTTGTATTGAAAAACAGCTCAGGATCTGAGGATTGAGGAGAACCAGCGCTTGTTAATGAGGGATTACATGGAGTTAGGATTTGTTTTCTGTCTCTCCCTGCTTTCCCCCCTGTCAAACCTTTCTGGGGCCTCAGAGCAATGGAGGGACCTGGTGTTGGAAGACCCCAGTTTCCCTCCTTGCGTGGAAGGAAATGTTCACCTGGAGCAGCTGCTTCTCTGCAGCACTGCCCTAATCTCTGTGCCTGTAATCAAATCTATTCAATGTGTTAGTTTTAAATTGGAAGAAAAAAAAAAGAAAAGGGAGGTAAACCCACGCTGAATAAATTGTATCGGTTTAGTGAAGGGATAATTGGGTTTTTCATCTGTCAGGAAAAGCTGACATTGTGATTTACGGTCGCTCACTCCAGTTTCACCCCGTAATGGGTGCAGTGATGTACAGTTCACCACGCTTGGTTTCTTCGTGGCTCTTTCTCTAGCTGTCTTGTCCGTTCCTCCCCCGAATTATGAATTGTGCCTGATGTGATTCTATCATTAGTCCAGAACGCAGTCTGTAGACAGCAATTTGCTTCTCATTAGGAGTGAAACTTCAAATTGTTTCCCGCTGTTTGCCCTAAGACATGTCAGGTGGCATTACTGTATTTCTAAAGGAAATTAATACGATCAGCAGATCCTGGAAGGCTGAAGGCAAGGATACTGGTCAGGGAGGGCATTTCTTCAGCTCGCTGGTTTGAAGGTGACTTGCTGCGATAAATGGCTGTTCTTTATTTTTGTCTGACGTCGGCTCTAGAGAGGCAGCTGGAAAGAGCAGTGGCCCTGATGTAGCTCCTGATGAGCCGTATCAGAGAAGCAGCCCCACAGGTCCTGTGAAGAGACACAGCAGAGAGAACAAGGAATGATTAACCCTGGAGAGCAAACTTCTTGTGCCTGCTCCTGCATGTCCTGGAAGGGCTTGAAGGACTCAGCGTCCACTGATGCTCTGCTCAGAGCTGGGTGCTGAGTCCATGGGGTATTCACAGAACCACTGGATTTCCATGGTTGGAAGGGACCTCTGAGATGATTGAGTACAAGCATACACACACCATAAAACCCAAAACTAAACAAAGCAAAGCAAAAAACAAACAAACAAATAAAAAAACGAACTGCACAAAACAGATTACCCAACAGAACAATCTCGGCCACTAGAGAAGCCCTGAAGGGCCACATCTGCACGTTCCTGAGATACCTCCAGGGATGGTGACTCCACCACCTCCCTGGGCAGACCCTTCCAGGGCCTAACCATCATCTCAGACAAGTCATTCTTCCTAAAATCTAATCGAACCTCCCCTGCCCCAACTTCAGACCATTTCCTCTGCTCCTGTCGTTATTCCCTTGGGAGAAGAGGCCACCACCCACCTCTCTGCCCCCTCCTTTAAGGGAGCTGTAGAGGGCAAGGAGGTCTCCCCTCAGCCTCCTCTTCTCCAAACTCAACATCCCCACTTCCCTCAGCCTCTCCTCACAGGACGTGTTCTCCAGACCCCTCCCCAGCTTGGTGGCTCTCCTCTGGACACACTCCAGCCCCTTAGTGTCCTTGTAGTGAGGAGCCCAAAACTGGACACATCGCTCGAGGTGAGGTCTCACCAGGGCCCAGGACAGAGGCACCATCTCTTCCCTCCTCCTGTTGTCCACGCTGTTCCTGATCCAAGCCAGGATGCTGTTGTCCTTCTTGGCCATCTGGGCACACTGCTGGCTCGTGTTAAGCTGACTGGCCACCAATACCCCCAGTTCATTTTCTTCTAGCCAGCTCTGAGACCTCTCTGCAGTGGTCTTCAACTTAAAATTGTTCCCCCTTTTTCTGTCCCTCCCCTCCCTGACCAAGAGTCCCTCTCCAGCTCTCCTGGAGCTCCCTTCAGATCCTAGAAGGCTGCTCCAAGGTCTCCCCGCAGCCTTCTCTTCTCCAGGCTGAACAGCCCCAGCTCCCTCAGCCTGTCCTCACAGCAGAGGGGCTCCAGCCCTCGGAGCATCTTGGTGGCCCTCCGCTGGACCCGTTCCACCAGGTCCATGTCCTTTCTGTGTTGGGGACTCCAGAGCTGGACACAGGCCTCCAGGTGGGGTCTCAGGAGCACAGAGGAGAGGGGGAGAATCCCCTTCCTATGACCTGCTGGTCACGCTTCTCATGATGCAGCCCAGGATACAGAATGAATGAGGCAGCGCAGGATCGGGCAGGGAGAGGAATCCTAGGTGAGAGAAAAGCACGCGGAAGGAAATTGAGTTCTGTAGAATCTTTCTCAATTGGCGGGTGAATTCATTACAGAAAATCTTCTGAGAGAGTTTGAAAGTGGCTAATAGAGTTGGAATGAAACTGATAGCCCTGCTCTGTAGCACGTGGGAATAACAGTCTCATTACCTTTCACCGGGCATCCCTTATATTCAAAGGGTGATGTTCTGAGTACAGAGGGGTGGGGGAGTCACTGATTGAACTGAGACAAGAAAGACTTAAAGGGAGAAACTTTGTGGAGTATAACTGGAAGGCAAATAACTTCCCTGGGAGAGCAATTACATTCCGTGTTAGTCTAACAGAGAAACTGCAGGTTCTGTAGTGCTCCACGTTGGACTTGGAGCTCTGGAAAAAGCCTTGTGAAACGATCCTGCAGCAGTTGGTGCAAGGACTACCCTTCCTGCCATTCCTACAGAGGGGGCAGCAGAGAAAGCCATTTGGCCAACAGCCCTATGAGATACAGTCCTTCTCAGAAGCATGTTGAGTTAATTTACAAAATGCATTTCACTGTTGCATCGCCCGGGTAAGGAAACCACCCTGGGAATTGTGAGAGTGTGTAAGGGTGGATGCAGCTGAATGCTGGTCATGCTCAGGGTGAGAAGGCGCTCGTTCAGACTTAACACTAACATCAGCAAGGCAAGCAGGCATCTGCTCTTCTGGGGGCTCCTTGTCTTTAGAGGAGCCTCCGTTCACCAGAATGATGCTGAAGAACTTCAGGTGTACCATGTGTGTGCTGAGAACTTTAGATGCACCATGAGGGAGAGAAGAGGAGAACAAGCTTCCTAAACAAGGTCTTCCCTCCCCAGTTCTGCACTTTACTCCCTTCTGCAGCACCAAGGTTGGGGTTTGCCCAGTGTCTCAAGGGTGTTTCTCCACAGCTGGCAAGCAAATGCGCCCAGAGGCAATGGGACAGTTTGAAGTCCAAACTTACCCAACTAGGAGGGCTGGCTGACACTCCAGAGGGCTGTGCCACCATCCAGTGTAACCTGGACCGGCTGGAGAGCTGGGCAGAGAAGAACCTCATGAGGTTCAACAAGAGCAAGTATAGGGTCTTGAACGTGGGGAGGCTATTCCGGGCATCAATATAGATTCGGGGCAGACCTGCTGGAAAGCGCTTCTGAGGAGAAGGATCTGGGGGTTCTGTTAGACAGTAAACTCTCCATGAGCCAGCAATGGGCCCTGGTGGCCAAGAGGCCAATGGAATCCTGGGCTGTGTAGGGAAGAGTGTGGCCAGGAGGTGGAGGGAGGTCATTCTCCCCCTCTGCTCTGCACTGGGGAGGCCACAACTGGAATCCTGCCTCCAGTGCTGGGCTCCCCAGTTCAAGAGAGACAGGGAACTGCTGGAGAGAGTCCAGCGTAGGGCAACCAAGGTGCTGGAGGGATTGGAGCATCTCCCTGAGGAGGAAAGGCTGAGAGAGCTGGGACCCTGGAGCCTGGAGAAGAGAAGGCTGAGGGCAGACCTTATCAATGTTCCCAAGGATTTGAGGGGTGGGTTGAAGGAGGATGGAGCTGGACTCTTCTTGGTGATTCCCAGGGACAGGATGAGGGGCAACGGGCACAAGGTGGGACACGGGAAGTTCCATTGGAATGTGAGGAGGAACTTGTTTGGTGTGGTGGTGTCAGAGCCCTGGCAGAGGCTGCCCAGGGAGGGTGTGGAGTCCCCTTCTCTGGAGACCTTCAAGCTCTGCCTGGATGCAGTCCTGAGGGATGTGCTCTGGGCAACCCTGCTTTAGCAGAGAAGTTGGACGGGATGATCTCGAGAGGTCCCTTCCAGCTTGGACAATTCTCTGATTCTTTCTATGAAGGTTTGATTTTCACCAGTGAGACCAAGCTTTGAGGTAGAAGTATTATCTTTTATTAGATCAAGTGTAGTTGGAAAAGGCAGAGAAGCTTTCAGGCACGCTTGCCATTCTTCAGGCCTGGAATAGAAGCGTCAGATTTAAAAGCGAAATACGGGTTGAGGATGATTGCTCAGAGTTTAATTAGAGATGTATCAGTTAGTTCATCTCTGAAAGAAAAGGTAGGAGGTAGGTACGCGGGAGAGCGGATGTTGGTTGAAGGGAGAGATGCGACAGAACGCTTATCTCCTAGGAGAGAAACAGAGAGAGTTCACTTATAGCCTGTGCAGCACGGAGATGGGATTGGTGAGGAACGGCTTGTAGCAAATCACCATTTCCATTCGATCCCTGTTTAGTCAGATTTCTTTATGCTGGTAGAGGCTGGAAACTTGATTTCCCATTTTATTTCTTTTGAAATACTTTGGAGAAAGGGGAAACCCAATCTCTGTTCTTCGTATGGCTGGGGAACTCACATGCTGGTGTCCTCTTTTATATCTTGTCACTGCTTTGCAGGAAACCATTTCACCTCTATCTTTCTGCTGCCTTAAATACTGTTCCATCCCTGCCGAGTTTCACAGCCTCGCCTCTTCATTTATCAGCTTGCCAGCAAAGACAATAACCTGCCCACTGCCTGTGTTTCAGCAGGGCTTATTTTGGGAATATCTACTGAGGAACTGAACAGGAAATGGAGGGATGAATCACCCCANAGGACAGGACAAGGGGGAAGGGTTTGAAATTGTCAGAGGGGAGATTGAGATGAGATGTGGGGAAGAACTTTTTTGCTGTGAGGGTGGTGAGGCACTGAAAGAGGTTGCCCTGAGAAGCTGTGGCTGCCCCATCCCTGGAGGGGTTCAAGGCCAGGCTGGATGGGGCTTGGAGCAACCTGGGGTGGTGGGAGGTGTCCCTGCCCAGGGCAGGGGGGTTGGAACTGGATGATCTTGAAGGTCCCTCCCAACTCTAACCATTCTATGATTCTATGATCATACGTGCAAATACGTAACCTAATCATACACCTCTGGTGTCCAGTGAACTCCCCTCTTCGGTTCTGAGCAGACAGACCTGTAAGCAGAAGTATTGCAAAGTTTTGCCTTGTAGGACGGAAATGATATTATTCCAGTCAAGGACCACTCTGCTTTATTACCACAAAGGCCTCTGGTTCATTGGGTGACCTTAAACAAATCGTTTAACTTCTTATGTGTTTGTGAACCCGGCTGGAAAACTTCACACAAAGCCATCCAGCAGGCAGCTTACCACAAGCCACATGCAGTGCCTGCATTTGAGCTCTCCTCTGGGAAATAAAGCACAAATAAAAATTGCAAACCATCATCAACCCATAATAAATGTTTAAAACACATGCTGGAGTCAAGAGAAAAGACTGAAATTTAAAGATGAAGGAAGCCAGACTATCAGTTACTTTTTTTAAATGTGGTTGGGTGGGTTTTTTTCAGTAATTTAGCCCCTTCTTGAATCCAAGTTTCGGCACACATGCTCAGTACTTTTTTATATTATGACCATATGGGTTGGATGAACTAATTGATGAGCTGACAGCAAGCTACACCGTGTTCCCCATCTTAATGATTCTACCCTGATGTATCTGTCACCTTGAGGCTTAACCAAGCCAACCTGGTCCTTCCTCTGGTGACAGCGGAGAGAAGGGCACACACTTCAGCTCGCTCCCAGCCCCGGCGCCGGGTTGAGGGGCAGGGTATGTCAGCTTGGTTTGGCTTGATGTTTTGGTTGGCTCCATGGCTGGTGTTCAGGCTGGAATTTACAACCTGGATGGAAGCACAGGATGGTAGATGGTCCCAAAGTTCTACTGCTTTGAAGAGACCCCAGGATAAGCCAGTCCTTTCTGATTATACTTAATCTTTAGCATTTCATTCCATGGCACAACTAAGGACAACACTCGAGCAGGCTGCAGAATCGATTTCACCAGGAGAGGCAGGACCAAAGGACCACAGAAGGATGGGGAAGAACCATATGATAGTACCAAAATGCCAATTAGCTGGAATTTAGCCCAGCAGTGGACATCTTCCATCCCTGGAAGTGTTCAAGGCTGGGATGGATGGGGTTTTGAGCAACCTGGTCTAGTGGGAGGCATCCCTGCCCATGGCAGGTGGGTTGGAGCTCAATGATCTTTAAGGTCCCAACTCAAGCCATTGTATGACTCTACGATCTGGCATTCCCCGTCAACGCCTTAACTGGGGGCTCAAGGCATGTGCTGGCAGCTCACCCAAAGATTCCCAGTCAAGCCACATCTTACTGCATGTTTGGAAGGGAAAAAAAGATAAAAATACATAAAAGAAGAAGAAAACAAGGCTTTATAATGAGAGATGAAGTTAAATACCAGAAAGAGTCTGAAAATACGTGTTCAAGGATGTCAAGCTGGGGAAAGTGCTCTTAAGGTAATGAAAGAATAAGTAGAAAATGCAAAGTGATAATGAGGCATTTTCCCCAGAACCCGCCCTGATGAAGAGCTGGTGTATTTGTACTTTGTCGTTCAAGGATAAACCCAGAATCAGATTTTGGGTTCAGGGCAGATCAAGAGGTAATGCAGGGAAGAACTCATCAAGGAGCACAGCTCCCAAGGAGGTAGATAATTTGCTGGAGAGGTAAAGGAAGAAAAATCAGAGAACAAAAGGTGAGGCAGGTTGATAAAAATCAGGGACAAAATGAGGAATAAAAAACCATTAGCCAAATACATGCTATTCTTATGATGTGCCAGGCAAGCAGGGAAGCCAGTAACCCAGGAGTCACTTTTAATTTAGCACAAGATACTAAATTGTGCTAAAAAAATGCATCAGATTTCTTTGATTTTTCCCAGCAGATCCAGAAGCTTTGTGCAAAAAATGAGAAAGAAAGCCTCATTGGAAGCGAAGAGCCATTATGCCGGGAAATGTTGGGCTTTATTCAAATCAAAATGCTTCCAGATGCAAGAGGCTTGTCTCAAATACAGGCGGGGTTCTTCCCTCGTTATTACTCGTGGCAGTCAGTGGATTTGAGCTGATAATTTGAAAGAAAGGGATAGGAAAGGTACCCAAAGCAGAGCTTGTCTCAGGCCAGAGAGTCAGGGAAACCCCTCACCCCACCGTCAGGAGGGTGGGAGCATCTGAGCACTAGTCTTGCTGAAGAGTCCAGATTCAATCTTTTAATTGAAAACTGGATTTTTTTTTTCTGATTCTGGTGGAAAATACCACCTCTTCCTATACGAAAAACTTCTGACATAAGTCACAACAAAGCACACAGAACTAAGTGTGGTCTTTTTGCTTTTCTTTTTTTTTTTCTGGGCAATATTAACAACGATCACTGTGCAGTGGTTCGATCCAAACATTTGGGAATTCTTATAAAACAATTTGGAGGATTTAAGGATTAAGTCACTCCTTCTACAGGCAGTCATAGAATCCCGTGCCTCACCACCCTCACACCAAACAAGTTCTTCCTAAGATCTCATCTCAGTCTCCCCTCTTCCAATTTAAAACCCTTCCCCCTTGTCCTGTCCCTCCACTCCCTGAGCAAGAGTCATTCTCCAGCTCTCCTGCAGCTCCCTTCAGATCCTGGAAGGCTGCTCGAATCCCCCCCTCTTGCCCTGCTGGTCACACTTCTTCTGATGCAGCCCAGGCTGGGGTTGGCTTTCTGGGCTGCCAGCGCACTCTAACAGCTCATGTGGAGCTTCTCCTCCAGGAGCACTCCCCAGTCCTTCTCCTCAGGACTGCTCTCCAGCCATTCTCCACCCAACCTGTATAAGGTCATACATCTTGGTTGAATATGGTTTACCCTTAAGAGACGAAGAGAAACAACCTCAGTAATGACCACATCATCATTAAAAACCTGTCCTCATTTGGCACTGTAGTCATGCAAAGTTCTCCTTGTCTCTTGGTGGACAAGAAACAAAACAAAAGGTCCACCTGCTTTCAAAGGGCAAGAATAAATAGGATTGAGCATGCATGAAGCCTATCAATATTTCAAGGGAACACACAGAAATACTGCACAGGTTGGTGTCACAGCTCCAGATACACCTCACTGAGGCTGGACCTCAAAACTTCATTGCTGGTGCCATTGCATCTCTGCCCAAAAAATCTCTGCTTAAAATTTGGAGTTGAAGAAATGCTTGAGGAGTTGGTGGCTGATCTGGTCCGGATGCCTCCAATGGCAAGAGGGAGGTGGGTCAGTGCTGCAGGATCTTAAAAACAAGGATCTTTCAGTCAGATGAAGCTGTCAGATAGAGGTTGAAGCAGTTGTCTGGATTCCAGGCACTGTGCGATGGGGACCTGATGTTTCTCTGGTTTGTATCAGGATGTTCAGCATGGCAGCATGTCCTGAGGCAAAACCCTTCATCTAGAAATATAAATAATTTGGAAATTTAACAGAGATCAGACCAAAATGAAGGCAAAGAACAAAGAGAAACGCATAGCTCGTGCTTTGTTTAGTAACAATTTGGGAATTAGAATGATGAAATGCATTTGCACGTTTGTGTTAAGTTCATTTGACTGTTTCAATGAAAAATAAACTTAAAAGGTGAAACTTCTCCTTTCAGCCTTTTCTACACAATATTTTGAGTGCTTGGTGCCCAAGGTCCTCCCACTCATACATGAGAACACAAAAAGCAAGCAACAAAGCTGCCAGTTTGAAAGGCAAATGAAATAATTCACTGCAGACAATACAGAATATTTCATTTGACCTGAAAGAAAAACTTTTGAAGAGCTTATCATACCAGAAAGAANAAAAAAAAAGGAAAGAAAAGAAAAAATATTTTTTTTCCATTTTGGGGGATTTTGGTCAGTGAACTGAAACCCCAGTTATTTATATGGCTCTAATCACAGAACTCCAGACATCTGGTTGCCTCAATGGCACTGATTCTCTCTTGTTCACAGGTGATGTTGCTCCCTTGTAGGAAAGAGGGATCCACTTAACAGCCCAACGTGTCAAGCAGATGTAGTTTAAAACTTTGATGCCGAGTGGAAATAACGAGCACGTTCCCAGGTGCATTAGCTGCTCCTCTCACTGAAGTCAATGGGGGATCATTTTGACTCGTATTTGCTGTTTCATATTTTTGCCCAATTATTGTAATCTTGGCTCAGCTTTTAAAGGTCACCTCTGACTTCTCTTCCAGCTGGGACTGAAGAGAGTTTATCCATCGGTAATCAAGGCAGTGGAATGGGCACTGATTGGAAACCAGCTTGGCTCTCCCGGTTCAGGTGGTATGTGTCCCCTGGAAGGCTTTGCTCAGCCCAGCACTGCCTCGGGGTGTATTTAACAGGGAATAAAGGCATCCAGATCAGGCTGTATTTCGGTCAAAAATTCAGGAAGTGGAGGAAAATTGCCTTCCTTCTTCCCATCTCTTGCCCCAGCAAATCGTGTGTCACGCGGCAGTCAGTGTCACTCAGCGGAGTGGCAGAAGGTCAGTTGTGTCCCAGTAGGGTGTAAGGGGAGAGCATGGTGCTGCCCCAGCATAGACCACAGCAACTCAGCTGAGGGTTCTAGGAGCTGCTGTGATCTTCTAATTGAGTCTATCTTCAATCACCATCTCTACACTGGCCGTGTGGAGGATGAGATCCCTCCTCATCCTTCAGAACACCCACTGAACTTTGGCTCTGTTGGGGAGAAAGGTGGCAGGAGGACACGAGATCATTTAGGAATCACGTTAATGCTGATTGACAGTGAAGGTAATGTGAGGAATTAGGCCTTAAGAGATATTGGGGGCTCAGGGAAGCAGTGGTTTTGTCAGCTGGAGACTTATTTGTTTGCTGTCTTGCTCCATCAGAGCTCAGATCCTAATGACAGGGGCTGGGACTGGGGCATTCTCCACACTCCTGAGCACTAAGCAACTTTGGAATCTCACAGGCGTTGGAGGAGAAGGGAGCTTTAAGGAGGATGGAGACAGCTGAGGAGGTTTCTGGAGGACGTTTCCCTCCTGTCTCGTAAGTTATTACCAGTTTGTCAAGCAGCTGAGTTTTCTGCATCAGGTCTGGATTTCTGCATCCACTTCCAGCCACAGCACAGAGACCTGGAGAATTCTCTCCCAGTAGGAAAAGTTGCTTTGGAAAACTAGCATTCTCTCCTTCTCTTAGCCTTGTTCCTCACCCATCCCAAATCCATCAGAAGCCACAATGTCTCCAGTTCTGCCTGTTGTGTACTGCCATAGGACAGGGAGTGCCTGGGAGAGCGGGGAGGGAGAGCTGGGGTTATTTTGTAGGCTCTGTGTCATAGAACCATAGAATGGTTAGAGTTGGAAGAGACCTTCAAGATTCCAACCCCCCTCCCTGGGCAGGGACCACCCACCACACCAGGTTGCTCCAAGCCCCATCCAGCCTGGCCTTGAACCCCTCCAGGGATGGGGCAGCCACAGCTTCTGGGGGCAACCTCTTCCAGTGCCTCACCACCCTCACACCAAACAAGTTCTTCCCCACATCTCATCTCAATCTCCCCTCTGCCAATTTAATACTGTTCCCCCTTGTCCTGTCCCTCCCCTCCCTGACCAAGAGTCCCTCTCCAGCTCTCCTGGAGCTCCCTTCAGATCCTGGAAGGCTGCTCCAAGCCCTCCCCGCAGCCTTCTCTTCTCCAGGCTGAACAGCCCCAGCTCTCTCAGCCTGTCCTCCCAGCAGAGATGTTCTAGCCCTCGGAGCATCTTGGTGGCCCTCCACTGGACCCGTTCCATCTGTTCTATGTCCTTTCTGTGTTGAGAACTCCAGAGCTGGACACAGGACTCCAGGTGGGGTCTCAGGAGTGCAGAGTAGAGGGGGAGCATCACCTCCCACAACCTGCTGGTCACACTGCAGGTGTCTCTTGGAGTGGCTGAATTACCTTAGAAATGGAACTAGGGCAATAAGCCAACCTGGGATTTATGGGACTTCGTCAGCATGAGGTTGGTTTGAAAGACATTACACGATGCTGAATGTGCTGCCTGTATAGAAATAATTCCACTGAAATATTGCAGCATGCACAGGACTATGCATTTATCTCATAAAACACCCAGCAAAGAACTGTCATAACTCACAAAGCTCATGGTTTTTAGTGCTGGAAAGAAAGGCTTTGCAACAAGAAAGGGATAAAGAACATCACTTGGAAATTACTAAAGAAATGTGTCTCTTTAAAGGAGTTGACAATAATATGGGTTTGATTATTTCTGAAGGGGCTTAACTGGCCTTTATATCCAGATTCCATTCAAAATGGGTAATTTTCCATTTAAAAACATCTTTTTTCCCCCCAGTGAGCAGGAAATGAAAGTAGATGACTTTGTATCCTTAAAAAAAATGTATTATCCAGATTATCTTTGGGGAGATTTAAAGAAAGAAACCAATCTCTCTGCAGCAGTGACATTTCAAAGCCTGCTAATTTTACTGTGATGCTTTAAAATAAAGACACAATTTAATTCTTCTGATGCAGCAGCGTTGTTTGGTCCTTGCTTCATCTCAGGTGTGTCTGAAAAGCACTGGATAAGAATAATCAAGTTCCCTTCTAGGTACATAAATCAGACTCCCTTCAGCAACATAGTTTTAGATACAAATATAAAAGTTGAGGAAGAATTTCCCGTCTCGCAGTTTAGCTGTTTGCGGTGAAGGTCTCTCTCAAGCGATGTTTTAACCACCCCGAAACTTGTGGTTTATTTCTTCTGCTTTGTGTCTTCTGGGCCTGACTTTGGGCCAAAGCGCTTCTAGGGGCAAACTGGTTAAAATACACTACGGGCAGGAAGATTTCTCAGCAGGATAAAATAAACTAACCCCTCTCTTTTCCATCTGGAATCCTTTGGGGTAATTAAGAATACCAAGAAGAGATCTGCAGGTTGATGTCCTGTCCTTGGAAAATGGGTCAAGTAGGGACGAGACCCGTTTCCAGCCTCTTGCCTGGTCCAAGTCGATGCAGCGCTGGGAGGAAGAGGAGTTCAGCCTTTAAGCATGATCCTTTTCCAATTCCCACAAAGAAGGCATATCAGCAGAGATAATGAAATTAAAAAAAAAAAAAATAATCAGAAAGCAGAAGAATTGCTTCATGAGCAACAAATTCCAAATTTTTGCATGCTTCATTTGTTGTTTATGTCTATCTATATGAACATAGAGATATTTACCTCTTATGCCCTCTCAAAGAAAGTAAGACTCCCTGCTCACTGCGGGAGCCTCCCACGCTGACTCTACTGGGGCCCAGTAATAGGTATATAGAATCATATAATCATAGGCTGGTTAGAGTTGTGAGGGACCTTCAAGATGATCCAGTTCCAACCCCCCTGTCCTGGGCAGGGACACCTCCCACCACCCCAGGTTGCTCCAAGCCCCATCCAGCCTGGCCTTGAACCCCTCCAGGGATGGGGCAGCCACAGCTTCTCTGGACAACCTCTTCCAGTGCCTCACCACCCTCACAGCAAACAAGTTCTTCCTAAGATCTCATCTCAATCTCCCCTCTTCCAATTTAATATGGACATCTTGTGTACTCCAGGCATCTCTCTGTGCCATTGAGGTTTACAGAACACGGTGAATGCTCTTTGGAGAGGTGAGATAGTCACTTTGGAGATTTTGGAGTCTGGGGGTGTTACTGATTTCCATCACATCCAACCCCCGCCAAGCCCAAGTACGGGTGTTAAGTGGAGCGACTCCTGTTTTCCCTTATGCTGTACATTTAGAGCAATCCTATGAAAATAGATGGCATTTTAAGAGCTGAAGAGATGTTAAGAAGATTGCCTCCAGTGGAGGTGCCTACAATTTTCCGTCTCTTTTGTAACAGTTTCTGATCAAAGACCAGGGACTGTGAAAAACAGAGGTGACAAGGTCTGGCCCCATCCTACACATGGACTTAGGTGCCCTCTCTGCCCATTGCTGCATCTTCCTGTGCTTCAGGGATGGCTCCTTGCAGAAGTGTCACCCTTCCTCTGCCTCTTGTAATCATCTTCTACTTCGTTGTGCTCCTGTGGTCAATGATAAGCCACAGCGTTCTTCTGCAGCTCAGATCAGTTCCTAAATACCATGTGCCAGAGGAAGCAGAGAGAAATCAGCTCCTTCAGATAGTAAGGAGGGAGTAGCACCAGAGAATAGTGTACACTCCCTTAAAAATAGATGTTCTTTCATCGTGGTCAAATTGGCAATAACATCACGGAATCACGAAATTGTCAGAGTTGGAAGGGACCTCTAGAGATCATCAGTTGTAGGGAATCTGGGAAGAGGTTTTGAATCGGTGTCATCACAGCTATACGGGAACGTGCTATCAAATTTGAGACCGCTGACCTCCCAGTCTCATATTTAATGGTTTCAGATAGATTTTTTCTTATAGAAGCACCTGCCTAGTGATTGTGAGCGGAGAGAGAACTTTCCAATGCTTTTTCTTTCACCTGCAATGACAGAGTTTAGTTCCAGTCCCTGTTCTTCCCAGGACAGAGCAGTGATTTGCTTAAGGGCTTTCATGTGCCAGTGCTGAGCTCTATTCATGGAGCTGTTGGAAAAGCCTTGAGGAAAAAAAAAAGAATCATCTTATCTCATAGGTCTGCTCTGCCCAGAGTTCCTCCTCCCTATTCTTACCATTTCAGAATCACAGACATTTATTCAATGTGCTTCCTTTTACAGTTTATAACCAAGCACAATACCCCGCAGTCAGGGAATCACAGTTCAGTTCCAGTTGGAATTTTGTGCACACAAAGAATTTAAGAAGTAATCCCAAGTAATGAAAAAAAACTCGGAGAGAGCAGAGCTGAAGCACAGATCAAGCAGAAGCTGTAAAAAAACCTTTAAACTGACAGGCTGTATGATGAGAAGAAAAAACTTAACTTTGGGACCAATACTTTGGGTTTATAGTCATCTCATATCTGTAGGTCTGTCTTTCATAGTCTGGGAGAGCAGATACAGAATGTCTCACCACAAGCTGTAGCTCGAGGCCATTATTTACGTTTGTTTGCCTTTATTTCTGGTCTTTTACAAACACTTCATTAGCTAAAAGTGAGTGTTTTCCAGGCAAGGGTAGAAACTTCCAGTCTGAGCCACAATCTGGCTCATATTGAATATTACATGCCCTTGGAGTACAGTTTGTTCTGTCATTGCCCTTGAAGGGCTTTTTTTCTCCAAAGAATGGAAGAATGGTTGCTCTGAAGGAATTCTAGATGCCTTATCCATGTGTAAATACGGTTTTATTTCAAAGAATCATAGAATGGTTGGAGTTGGAAGAAACCTTAGACATCCAGTGCCACCCCCTGCCCTGGGCAGGGACACCTCCCACCACACCATATTGCTCCAAGCCCCATCCAGCCTGGCCTTGAACCCCTCCAGGGATGGGG
This sequence comes from Pedionomus torquatus, assembly GCA_013398155.1. NCBI lineage: Eukaryota > Metazoa > Chordata > Aves > Charadriiformes > Pedionomidae > Pedionomus > Pedionomus torquatus. Next base: position 345,656 of record VZRU01000907.1, read on the forward strand.
CAGCTACAGCTTCTCAGGGCAACCTGGGTCAGTGCTTCCTATTTCAGTGGAACGGGATCAACTTTCTCTATACTCTTGGCTGTGGGTTTCTCCTCCCTGGTGCTGACACATCTCTCACGGTGTTCAAGTTTGAGGGTGTTTTTTGACCTCTCCCAGCCTTGGACACCCGGAGAGGGGCTGAAGATGTGTCACTCTGTGCAGTGCCTCCAGGCCATTCCCCTGAAGGTTCGGAGGAGATGGTGCTCCCAGTGCTCCCTTGCCCTCTCTCACCACCAGAAGCAGGCTGACCATGGGAAGTAGTTATGCTGTGTCTTTTACTGAATTGGAAGAATGGTGAGCTGGAGGAACTCTATCCAAAGAATCCTCTGTGTACTTAGAGGCATCTTTGCTTCTTGGCCTTCATATTCCTGCTGGAAAAATAAATCTTCCTCTGTTCCTCCCCTGTATTCTCTCATGAATACCTTGGCTTTACTGCTGATCTTTCAAAACTGCTTCAGTTGAGGCACCTTCTTTCCAGTGCAGCTGTTTTGTCTTTAACATCCATTACAGTGTTGGCTGCTGCCCAGCGCCAGAGCAATTGAATTACAATTACAATTACAATTAATAGCGTCTCCAGCAAAAGGCTTAGAACATGATTGGGCTCATACTTAATGTTCAATGTTTCCTCTACTTCTTTATGGAGAAATGACTGAACTGACTCTTTTCCTTTTAATGGATCAAGCCAGATCTTTTGGGTTGATGTATTAGTCCAATCCCTTTCCAAAAAAAACCCCTTGTCTTCCCCAAGGCAGTTAGAAAACATGAATGAAATGTGTAAGGGCTAAGGCTGATTAGACTGATCTGACAAATGTGATTCCGTTGTGGCTTTGATCCTTTCCATCCCTCTGAATTCACAAAGGATGTGGTTTATCTCAGGGACTTAGCATATCTACAGCGTGTCTCCAAAAGAGCCAGTTGTCCCCAGTCCCCTGGTGGCCACAGAATTCAAGCAACAGATGACAAAGCACCATCCATCGCTCTAAACATAGGTGGCATTTTTTGGAGAGAGATGAAGCCCTCCTCTCTGTGTGTCTGTCTGACATTTATTTAGATGATGCCCATCCCCAAATCTGGATAAGAAGAATTGAACCTTTGCATTATCTGCTTTTGTATTTCCTGATAGAAATTTCTTGGGGTAGAACAGATGGGTTCAGCACCCAAAGATGTCACCCAAATATATGTTGACCACGTTAAGAGTCCAGAGGTATATCTGGTGGCTAAGGCTGACAACACAGCCAACAAAAATCTAGGGCTTAATTGAGTTGCTCAAATGGTGTCATTTGAGATGAAGGTATCTGCACAAGGCTGTCAGTCACCACCTGGGACCTAGGAGAGACTTACATGGATGTTGGAAGTGAAGAGTGACACAGGCCATTTCCAAAGGTGTGAAGCAGTTCAGCCAAGCCACCAGCTGACCTGGAAACATCCACCTTTAAATGTTTTACTCTTGAACTGCAACACACCCCAAACGCCCTTCAGATTTTGTGGTTCCTCAGGTCCTGGAGCCTCAGCATCGTGCTGAGCACCACGTAGGTGGTGCTGTGATACAAGGGATAAATAAAAGCAAGCAGCATCCACTGCCTCCTGGTGCCCTTTTAACTGTCATTTATTGATTAGTAATTTACCTTCTCTATTGTGGTTCCTGGTTGTTGCCAGTGCAGTTGTCATCATGAAACTAATCATCTAAATCTTCTGAAGAGCGATTGAGGGAGCTGGGAGTGTTTAGTTGGAGGAAGAGTTGGCTGAGGGGAGACCTCATTACTCTCTACAACTTCTTGAAAGGACACGGGAGAGAGGTTGGTGCTGGTCTCTTCTCACAGGGAATTAGCGATAGAACAAGAGGGAATGGCTTCAAGCTGCAAGAGGGTGGGTTTAGACTGGATATTGGGAAAAAATTCTTTTGAGAAGGAGTAGTCAGACCCTGGAATAGGCTGTCCAGGGCGGTGGTGGAGTCCCCATCCCTGAATGTGTTTCAGAGTGGTTGAGATGTGGTGTTGGGGGATCTGGTGTAGGGGAGACCTTTGTAGAGTGGGGCTAATGGTTGGACTCCGTGATGCCAGGGGTCTTTTCCAACCTGAATCATCATTATGCTTAGCAAAATGTACATTAGGCCATTTTGGCTTCGTATCACAGAGGCAAAACTGTGACACATCAGACGTATCTCAGTAAAGCTTTGTCTAAAAGCAATGAAAGAGGATGCAAAAGAGCCCCTGGTGACAGTCCCTCTTGCCAGGATGTGACACTCAATGCCAAGCCCCCCCCC
>VZRU01000907.1:379029-397030 GCA_013398155.1 Pedionomus torquatus
AAAAGAATGAAGCTTGGAGCAACCTGCTCTGGTGGGAGGTGTTCCTGCCCATGGCAGGGGGTGGGAACTGGATGGTCTTTAAAGTCCCTTCCAACTCTAACCATTCTGTAGTTCTATGGTTCTGTGATTTGGAATAGGGGAGATCTCGATGAGATATTAGGAAGGGGGTTTGGAACCCAATGATCTTTGAGGTCTCTTCCAACTCTAACCATTCTAAGTGATTATATGATTTCTCTGACAACAGCCACTGGTCCAAAATATTGCTTTTCTTGGGACTCAAAATCTCCTTTTTTGTTTGGCGTCCAGAGAACCACTGTTAGTGGGAGTGTGGGGAAGAGGCAGTTCTCAGCCAGCCAGCATCAAAGGGCCTTTATTTCTGTTTTTCACAACTTTTTTCAACAGCTGTAAACTTTTAACGAGCAGAGATTTTTTCTGATTTTTGGTTTAGTTTTGAAGTTGGTTTTGAATGTATTCCTTCTTTTAATAGGGAAATATGTTTCGTAATACTTCCTTTCAGAGGTTCTGAGTGGTCTGTTTTCACTTTACATAACAAGCCGACGACGAGTGTGCGATGGAGCCGCACCGTACTGCTCAGATTGCTGCTGCTTCCAAAGCAAAATTCAAATTTAATCCGTGGTCCGATTTGCCGTGTGACTGGATTCCAACCCCCAGCGCTGGCTTCCTTAGTGTTTCAATCTGCGGGTAAAAATATTCCATCTGCGAATGTCCATTTGCAGCCTAGAAATGCCATCAAGACATTTCTCATTTTGCAAAAAAAGAACCCACAAAACCCACCGTGTGCCTGGTGTCAGTTTTACGATTTGGGCTATTTCTCTGTGTGTGTGGCTTTGCTGGTTTGAGGTAAACAAACCAATTAGCAGTTTTGTAATTTTACTTTTTTAGCTGGGTCTCCTGTAAGTAACTAAACTCTGAAATTCACAGCACATGGTCCAGAAACTGCTCACCCTCCCAGTGATGAGACCCGATGACACCAAGGGATGGTGCCGAGAGGCCCTGGCTCATCCTTATTGCTGGAACCACCAAGGGCAGGGAATTGTGTTCTTTGCCCCGTTGGAGGGTGAGAAGAGGAAAAGCATCGAGGGGTGACCCCTGTGGGGGGGAGGAGGGGAGAGGACAGGGCACCCAAAACAGGGTGAAGCTGGACTCTTTTCAGTGGTTCTAGTGGTTCGCAGTGACAGGACAAGGGGCAACGGGCACAAGGTGGGACACGGGAAGTTCCATTGGAATGTGAGGAGGAACTTGTTTGGGGTGAGGGTGTCAGAGCCCTGGCAGAGGCTGCCCAGGGAGGGTGTGGAGTCCCCTTCTCTGGAGACCTTCAAGTCTGAGGGATGTGCTCTGGCCAACCCTGCTTGAGCAGGAAAGTTGGATGGGATGATCTCTAGAGGTCCCTTCCAACTCAGACAATTCCCTGATTCCATGAAAACTGCCCAACAGGGGTATTCCATCCCATCCACATCATGCTCAGTAGAAAAGCTGAGGGATCAAAGGGTCAACTCTCTTTCTTCGATGGCTGATGGCCGAGGAGGACCCTGCCTGTTTGTCTGCCTTTGCCCCTGATCCGAGCCTTCCTGACTCAATAGCTGGAATCCAGCTCCTGTCCATCACCAAGCCCAGACTGGGATTTTTCCAATGCCTGATGGTGACATGATCATCATCCTGGGAGCTTGGTACAGTTTTGTATAGTCTGTATCTATTTCATTATTTCCTTCTTTTTTAAAAAAATATTTTGCTATTAATTCTTCATTGAAGTAGTTTCTTTCATTCTAAACTGCTAAATCTCCTTATCTCTTCCTCTCCTTTCGTTTTTGGGTGGAGGAAGGGCCACCCATGAGTCTGGTTTTGTTAAATTTGTCTGAAACCATGACAGTGGCTAACACTGATTTTCCCCACACCAGAATCTTCTGATTTGAATGTTTGGTTTTTTTTTCCGTTTGTAAGGGCGAGCAAACAAAGAGGAGCACAAGGAAAACCTGCAGAATAGCGAATGCCACAGGACAAAACCTTTTCATACGCTAAAAATTACCAGCCTTGTATCTTGTGCCCTTACGCCGGGATCAAAACCTCATTCGTAGTCCAAGGGCAGAGCCTGGCTGGAAGTGGTGGGATGGAGGAGGAGGGACTGATTTCTACAGGGGCCGATACATCTCCGTCTGCGGAGCCTCGAGGCTCTGGGGGGGATGAGCTTCTGCCAGAGCTTCAGGCAAGGGGCAGGGTTCTAGCCTGGTTCGCAGCTGAAACCAAACAGGTACAGCTAAATTTGGACCTTCTGGGGTTTCTTTTGTTATTTCAAATCAAGCCTTTTACATGCCTTTGTGTCTTCTCTTATTCTGTCCTGGAAACGGAGCTGGATTGTGAGTTTTACTCAGTGTGTGTCTGTGACACATGAAGAAAATTCATTAATGTGTCCTTGAGGAAGGAGATCATTAAAAATTAAGCCACTTTGAAATGCTGGATTCCTATATTTTTTCTCCTTCCAGCTTGGAAACAATTCTCTCCCATTTTCCAGAAACTTTCCCCAGAGTCACATCTCCTTGAAAACTCCTCTGAGAAATGTCCATGGAAGTTGGAAGTGGAATGTCTGTGCCTAAAATGGGCTCTTTCCAGTAGCAAAGGCATCCATGGAAAATACTTGCCCCTATGCTGCCCTGTTGGCCTGGTTCTGGAAGGGTCACACTCCATGAATACACAAGTTTTCCCAGAATGAAGGATATAGCCTTTTTAGGATTAATTTACCCTCTTTTATAATTAAAATGAAATAAAAAAAGTAAGAGAAAAATTGTTGCAGTTGGCTTTGACCTCAGCACAGCCCCGAGAAAGGTACGATTTCCAAGGGCAACAACAGAAGAAGGTAAGAGGAGATATCCCCCAAGGGCTTATGTCCTGGTCACAGGTTAGAGCTTTTAGTTAGAAGAGAAGGTGTGAATGCAACTTTCGTCTTTGCTCTTCACAGAATCGGGAAATCGTCAGTGTTTTAAACAGAAAGAGGGGAGATTGAGATGAAATCTCAGGAAGGAATTCTTTGTTCTGTTGGTGGTGAGACCCTGGCCCAGGTCGCCCAGAGAAGCTGTGGCTGCCCCATCCCTGGAGGGGTTCAAGGCCAGGCTGGATGGGGCTTGGAGCAACCTGGGGTGGTGGGAGGTGTCCCTGCCCAGGGCAGGGGGGTTAGAACTGGGAGGGCTTTAGGGTTCCTTCTAACTCTAAGCATTCTATGAATCCATGATTATAATTAATAAGGTCTCAATGGAAGCAGAGAGGCTCTGGGTTTGCACAATTCATAGAATCATAGCGTTGTCTGGGCTGGAAGGGACCTCCAAAGGTCATCTAGTCTGACCTCCCAATAGTCAGCAGAGATACCCCCAACTAGCCCAGGTTGCCTCATTGAGCCTCACCTTGAATATCTCCAGAGAAGGGGTCTCAACCACCTCCCTGGGCAACCCGTCCCAGTGTTCCACCAGCCTCAGAGGAAAGACCTTGTTTCTAATATCCAATCTAAATCTGGTTTTCTCCAACTTAAAGCCATTGCCCCTTGTCTTCTCACTGTAGGCCTTTGTAAACAGAGTTTCCCCAGCCTTCCTGTAGCCCCCTTCAGGTACTAGAAGGCTGCAATTAGGTCTCCTGGAGCCTCCTCTTCTCCAGGCTGAACAGCCCCAGCTCCCTCAGCCTGTCCTCGGAGCAGAGGTGCTCCAACCCCCTCAGTATTTTTGTGGTCCTCCTCTGGACCCGCTCCATCAGCTCCTTGTCTTTCCTATCTTGAGGGCTCCAGACCTGCACCCGGTACTCCAGATGAGGTCTCACCAGAGCAGAGCAAAGTGGTAGAATCCCCTCTCGGGATCTGCTGGCAACACAGCACAGTAGGATGTGTTATTTATTCAGGAGCAGTACTCTGGAATAGTCCTGCTCAACAAATTCTGGCTGGTAAGGAATGCAGGGTGCTTCCAGGACCATCTCTGAGCCTCACACAGTAGGAACTTCCGTGTTTGCTGGTAGCTCCTGCTAAAGGGCCCAGGAGGACACAGGGAGTGTCCTGGTAACTCTGCTGATGAAGAGGGAATGCGTGAGCACTCCATATATTTGTTGCCTGATTACTGTAGAAATAAATGAATCAGGGAAGCACACTGAACAGTCAATTCTCTCTTATTCAGAAACCAGCACAACTTAATTAAGTCTAAATAGCACTTAGAACGGTGAATACTGAATCGATTGATTGGCCGAATGCCGATTCCCTGGATGCTCGAGCAAAAAATTAAGAAAGATCCTCTCAGAAACCTATTCCTCTGAAGGCTAGAAACTGTTGGGTTCATTTCCTGAACAGATTTTCCTTTCAAGAGTTAATTGCTCCCTGGTCTTCCCAGAGACATGAGTATTTATTGAGTCTTGAGCCAAAATCTTTTTCATTTCACCATGGTGTACTTCAGCACTGACAGCACTGAAGTCCCTGAGACTATGGGGGGAAAGAAATGGGGACCTCAGTGTCCCAAGCCTGAGGACGATGCATCTTCATGAGAGCGAATAATTCAAATAAATAACTTTATATATACACACTGCTCCTGTGGAGAAAGAGTATGGGTTCAGTGGCCTGGCTCATCCAACAGGCTGCCTTGCAAAGTCCTGATCGTAGTATGTGTTATGACCTGATTAAAAATAACCGGTGGTGGTGGTGGTGAAGCTGGCACCAAAGCAGAGATTCTCCTCTCTTTTATACCCACCTCGGTCTGTAGGAACTCTGCTGGGTGGGTTGTTTTCCAAGGTTAACACAGTTATGAGCAGAGACCCCATTTCCTAAGGGGCTTTGTCTCAGTTGCAGATGGTTTAGTTGCAGCTCTTAGGGCAGCCCAAAGGTTGTCTCCATCCTGTTGCGCCCCAGGACGTCTCTGTTTTGGGCTGGTGGAGAAGCTGGTGCTCTCGGGTGTAGCTGCCAAGGAGCAATGTCACCTCCTCTGCCTCCCTTTTCGCAAAACACACTCTTCCCCTTCTCCCGGTGTTTCCAAATAGCCCTGACCACGGGAAAGTACACGAAAGCCCAGGTTAAGGGATTTCAGCAAAAAGCCCAAAGCAAAGAAGTTCTTTGCAAAGGATTAGAGGGGAGATCAGCGTGAAACCCTTCAAAGGAACTCTAATAAGCGAGGAAGTGCCTGGTTGCGGTGCATCCCCTGCGCCAGCACAGGCTCCCTCCCCTCAGCCATTGCCTGTGTCCTCTGCTGACCTCCTCTCCTTTTGCTGCTGTGGAAATGTAGGGCTTGATAGACGGGGTGGGACCAGACATCATCGTGTCCTGTCACTGTGATTAAATCTAGTGCAGGCTCAGGAGGAGAAATAAGTCTCCTAAGTCCAAGCCCAGGTGCCTTCAGGCTGCTCTGGTGTCTGTCCACGCTGGATGGACATCACACTTGGCATCTGCTCCCTGAATGCTGGGTATATCTGAGGCTGTAGCATCCAGCCTTCTGTAAATCCATCCGTAAAACACATGACATGGGATGTCTGAAGCTTCAAGACTATTCTGTCCTAGCTGCAGGGACCAGAATAGGTCCCAGAAGCCATCCAGATGGGAGCTGGGCACCCTTTAGTCGGAGGAGAATAATTCTTGGGTGCCTAAATCACAGACCCGGAAAACCACACATCTGGCCACAGAATCTGAGCTAAATCAGCCTATAAATACTGTGCCTGAGGGCTTATTTGCATTTTAGATCCACATAGGGCTGAGACACCCCGGGAGCAGGTAGATCATAGAATAGAATCATAGAATGAGTCAGGTCGGAAAAGACTCTTGGGATCGTGGAGTCCAACGAGCAGCCCCACTCTACAAAGGTCTCCCCTACACCAGATCCCCTAACACCACATCTCAACCACTCTGAAACACATTCAGGGGTGGGGACTCCACCACCGCCCTGGGCAGCCCATTCTAGTCTCTGACCACTCTTTCCAGGAAGAATTTTTTTCCCAATGTCCTGTCTAAACCCTCTTGCAGCTTGAAGCCATTCCCTCTCGTTCTGTCACTAATTCCCTGTGAGAAGAGACCAGCACCAACCTCTCTCCCATGTCCTTTAAAGAAGTTGTAGAGAGTGATGAGGTCTCCCCTCAGCCTCTTCTTCCTCCAACTAAACACTCCCAGCTCCCTCAATCGCTCTTCAGAAGATGTTTTGGAGGAAGATGTCTGTGTCTCCCATCAGGCAGCCCTAAGATCCTGCTCTATCCATCGCACTTCTAGCCCTTTCAATATCTTCTTATAAAAGTTCTGCTGAACTTTTTGACATTTCCCAATGGCCTGTATTTATCTACAATAATTAGCTTTTTTGTTTCCCGTTGATCTCTTTTAATTTTGGTCGGAGCAATAGTCACCAGCGTTACCAAGGGCAATTGATTGAGGGGGAGCTCCTGAGACAGCAATTTCTTTTTTTTAATTAGCGCATGCAATAGATCCCATTGGAAGAAAGTCCGTTAATCAGATTTTAAATTGTACAGTGGAGAGTTAATGGCAAACACAGACATGTAATATGGGATGCTGGTTTTCTGAAGAGCAAGGTTGAACCAGCCACAGGAGCAAGCGATACAGCCGGAGACTGCACAGATGGGTTTTGGCTGTGATGGGAAGCCGTAAACTTTGAAGAGGATCAGATTCTTATTTTAAAGCTTAAAAAGAACAAAAGTTTTTCTAAGACTCTTTTCCCTTTATCTCTGGGGAAATTAAGTTGCACATTAAGCCACTGACTTATTCATAACGGAAGAAAATGAATTGTTTGAAGTAAGACTTTGGTCCATGCTTTTTTGAAATCCCCAGCATCAAATCCTCTTGTCCATCAGGTAACAATACTGTGTTGGAATAAACAACGTACTGTTTCCTATCCCATAATTATGCTCATTTTGCACACAATATTCCTTTCCTGTTGCTCAATCAATCGTTCAACGCTTAGCTACCTCTTCTTTTTGAATCTGGATCAATGCTGGTTCTTCATAGTAAAAGAAATCACCGTGTTACGCTCTAAGTTCTCTGTCCTGCTCCGAGCCTCAGCTCAACAGCTTCATGTTGCTTTTCCTGGGATTTAACAAAAGTTCTAATTGTAAACCCCCTCTTGCAAGTTTGGCGTTCGGAGTATACTTCTTTTCCTCTTAGTTTAACATCGCAAATGGGGAAACTGAGGCACCAAGCACACATTGCCCAGATTCCTCCATCAGGGAGCAGGGGCTCCGGGTGGATTTGTCAAAGTCTCAATCTGACACGTGGCTGTGGAGATCCCCATCTCCTCTTCCACATCAAATCCCGGAGGAGCTCCCTTAACTCGTGTGTTTAATGCACGGCTTTTATGTGGTTCTAATGAATAATGCCTGTGCGAGGTACTATTTTATAAACAAGACAGAGAAGCTTATTTATAAGTTGCAAGGAGGAGCAATGACTTTAAAAACTCACACGAGTGACTGTTTCTTCTGGTTCCAGCAAGGGAAAAAAACAGAGCGGATGAGAAAGGATCATCTAAACTGACCATTAATTAAGTTTGGGAGAAGCTTATTAACTGCTTAGTGACTCACTCACTCAAGGGCAAAGCACAGATGAAGAACTTCAATTATAATATAATGAGAGTCAAAGTGGATGGTAAAGTCATATTGAATATTGGTTAGCTGTGGCTCCAAGCGACCACCTGGGATCCAGGGCAATGGGAACCTTCCCCAAATCAGAGGGTGATACAGCGAAAAAATTCACAAGGTGTAAGGATATTTTTTCCAAACTCTCACTTGAGAACATGAGAACTGTCAAATTAGATTAGACCCAAGATCCATCTGGGCCATTACTGCATCTCGGAGAGGCCACGCTTCATCATCAACTAACGGGCGGGAAATAACCTGTTTTCCACTTTCTTAATTCTTTACAACCTCCAGCTGACGGGGGATGTGGGGTTACTCTGACTCCTTGTTTATCATCAATTATTACAGTTCAGGTTCTTCTCAGCGTTCGTGTAAAGCTCCGTCCCTCTCTGGCATCCTACAACTTCCCGAGGTGATGGTCTCCATGGCCAGATGCGTGTTGCAGGTTGCCCATCACACACACACACACCTGGGATCATGCAGGATGGTTCATTCACCTGCTTTTGGATTCCTTTCCTCCTTGCGATACCTCCAGCCATAGTAATGCTTGAGAAAAATCATTTCCCGGTCAGGGATGATAGATTTTCTCCGGCTCATAACTTATTTACATTACACGTTCTCTTCAAGTGATGTTGGAAATGCATCAAATGTTTTAGGGTTGTTGGGAGTTTGGGGCTTACTCTTTTTAATAGGACTACTATTTTTACTTTTTTTAAATTTATTTTTCCTTCCTGTAAGCAATGCAAAGGTTCCCAGAGCTGAGTGTGGCTCCGTGGGTCTGGAGAGGAGAGAAAAAATTGGAGATGATATACGCTGGGAATTAAAAGTGATCTAAGGTTGCTGTCACATTATAATGCGATTTTTGGGTCCAGTATCTCATATTCTGCAAGATTTGGATGTAGGTTGCATGCACCATTGGAAAGGGAGTACTCACCCCCGATCCCAGGCACATAAAGCACTGGCTCCACGTGGGGAGTGTTTGCAAGATCCAATAATAAATAATAATAATAGGACCTTAAATATGTCGCTAACCGGGGCTGAATAATGCCTGTCACATATTGCAGACCAATTCCTCCTGGGGTGAGGAAGGCAGGAGGTTTTGATTTTCATTTGGGGGAAAAGCAGAGGAAACTGGGCTGTGGGCTGGCTGGGGAGGAGGGGGGGGGAGATGGTCAGAGCCAAGCAAAGAGAGGGCAGAGGCTGGCACGAGATGCTGGTTCATCACACCATACCTCAAAAATCCCTGAGATCAGGGGGAGGTGTGTAATGCACCCGCCTGGGGAGAGCTTTGTGTTATTTCTATAGCAACATAGAAAGCATCTGGGATCAGAGAGAGGCTCGGGCTCTGGAAGAGGAGTCACACTCCAGCCTCTGACTTTAGCATCAATCCCTGCTTGATAGATTCACTAAACCCACTCATTTCCCAGGGAAGGTTCACAAACCAGCGTGATGTGGGCATGGAGAAGTGGCTCCTTGTGCTGCTCTCCCCAGTCGCTCCAGCTTGTGATCGCTCTGCAACACCTAATATTTTTTTTTCATCTGATTTAGGAGGAAATGCAGTTGGTCATCACTTTCTGCCCAGACTTCTTAGTTCTCCGGGTAAACTCAGGACTGCTTTGCATTCCAGACAGGCCCGTGCTGCATCAAGCCAACCTACGAGAAATTAATTCAGTACAATTTTTAAAGTGCAGTAGGTTACGGCTGACATGCCTTTCGTCTCGTAGGACACGGCATGTGGTGTCTTGCATGGCACCCTGATGGAAGCAAAAGGGGGATGAGGTAATGTGTGGCTGGAAAAAATAAGATAATCACGAGATTGTCAGGGTTGGAAAGGACTGCTGAGATCGTCAAGTCCAACCATACACACACAAAAAACCCCAACAATCTCGGCCACAAGATATGCCCTGAAAGGCCACATCTACACGTTCCTGAGATACCTCCAGGGATGGTGACTCCACCACCTCCCTGGGCAGGCCCTTCCAGGGCCTGACCATCATCTCATTCAAGTCATTCTTCCTAAAATCTAATCTGAACCTCCCCTGCCCCAACTTCAGACCATTTCCTCTGGTCCGGTCATTATTCCCTTGAGAGCAGAAGCCACCACCCACTTCTCTGCACCTTCCTTTCAGGGAGCTGTAGAGGGCAAGGAGGTCTCCCCTCAGCCTCCTCTTCTCCAAACTCAACATCCCCACTTCCCTCAGCCTCTCCTCACAGGACTTGTTCTCCAGACCCCTCCCCAGCTTGGTGGCTCTCCTCTGGACACGCTCCAGCCCCTCAGTGTCCTTCTTGTAGTGAGGGGCCCAGAACTGGACACAGCACTCAAGGTGAGGCATCACCAGTGCCCAGGACAGAGGCACCATCTCTTCCCTCCTCCTGTTGTCCACGCTGTTCCTGATCCAGGCCAGGATGCTGTTGTCCTTCTTGGCCACCTGGGCACACTGCTGGCTCATGCTCAGGCTGGCTGGCCACCAGCACCCAGGTCCTTTGGTGCTAACATGTTTGAGGTGTATTCTTCCAAATCTCCTTAATGATGTATTTTGAAGCCATTGATAAAGAGACAGGGAAACATCCACCTCGGTGTGTTGTTTGCAGATAAGAGAGGGAGGTGGGTCCTGCTGAGAGTTTGCTGAAATTCAGGGAAGCTCAGTCTGGCTGTATGAGACGTTAGAGATGCATCACACACAGAGCAATAATCATACCAGATGTGCCAACGTGAGGAAGATGAGGGAGCTGGGAAGGAGACAGTCCTCAGCTGCTGGAGGAAGGCACCTGAGAAAAGCTGATCACAAAATGTTTTACTGCCCATTGCCTGCAGAAAATGCAACCTCTATATTCATCCGCAGTCCCCAAAATACTGCCCTAGAGCCCACCCCTCACCTCTCCTTCCTCCTCCATAACACCCACCGTGCTTCTAAGCCAGGTCCCTGCAAATTCTCCACGGCTCCTGCCTCTGCTCAGCTCTCTGGCTGTGAGTTCCCATCCCTGGATTTCTTCTGGACTCCTCATCTTCCCAAACCACTGTGGAAGCGCCTTCAGTGCTGTGCACAGAGCAGCGATGACCTTTCTAGAGACCTGCAGAAGTAATGAATGCTCCACCGTACCAACAGACTCCAACCCCCTAAGTCTCTATTCAAGTCGAGTTTCCCAGTGGAGTGTGAATCTCGAGACTCTGAGAGGAAGGGACTTGGCTGAGACTAAATAAGTGGATAAAGTAGAGACCTTTTTTTCCGCGGGGAATTTAATCTGTGTTGTCAGGCCAGGAGAGAATCGATACGATGATGCCACATGCGGCTGAGAACTTGCTGAACCGGGGCTGGTCCCCAACACTCAGTGCCGAGGCGGATGCTCGTGCTTCAAATTGCTTTAGGGAGCAGATCGAGGGCCAGGGAAGGTTTGAGTTGTACAAAAGGCTGGAAGATTTATTGCCTTTGTGGAAAACAAACCTCAAAACACTTCCCCACTTTCCCATTCCGAGCATTTCCTTGGATATTTGCAGCTGAATTTTTGTTGAAACCCACTCTTTTCTAAAAACAAACAAACAAACAGAAAAAACCCTCAACCCCTGTATGTGTTGGGTGGAAAATGAAGGATTTTGGATAGCTGAGGGAGTGGAGAAGTCAATTTTCCAACAGAAAGATAATCCCGCTGGTCTGGAGGAAGACTAACACACTCTGTCAAAACTTACTTGTCTTTTTTCTTTAATTCTTCCCCCCCAAAACCCAACCCAGATCTGCTAAAAAAAGCTCTCCCATTCTAAAACATGTCTTTTATTAAAGTGGCAGCTGAATTCTGTCCAGGCTCGAGGGGCAAGGTCGGAGAGGATCTGCCCAAGTGAGAAGCAGGGATTCCAGCTGCCTGTGCTCTGGGGCTGGGAGGATACAGATGTTTGCCTCTGCACTGCCTCTCCAGAGTCTGCAGCCCCCACCTCGAACACTAAACCCCTTTTTTCTTGCAATAATTCAACTGGCGGGTGACAAAAACAAGAAGGGAAAGCCACATGTTCCAAATTGCAGAGGAGAAATACTGGTTGGGTGCTTTGTCCTCAGCCAGCATGGACCACTCAGGGCTCTGTCGAGCTCTCAGCCTCGGGGATGGTGTATAATTCACAGCAATCATTTCTCTGGTGGCTGAATTTTGCTCTGGACTGCAATTTCTTCCAGTTCATTCTTTCCTTGGGTTTGAATCGTGTCTGTAGTCGGCAGGATTCCAAACCTGATCCGTGCTGCGGAGCTACGATTGCTCCGATAAGCCCGAGGTATCATTTCTGATCGGTGGCTGGGAATGTGAATTATCCATTGCCAGAGTGAATATTTGCCTGCAAAAATGTGCACTGCATCGTTCACTCACGCTGATTTCCAGAAGAACCGGCTCTTTGGAGAATAATTTCACCCCCCGACCAAAGCAAGAGCAGCTCCACTTTGGGGCAAACCTTCCCAGGCTGGGGCTTAGCTCTGGCCAGCCCTTTGGGTGGCTTCTCACCCCCCTCCCTGGGGACCAGGGAGGAATGGGATGTCACCAGGCCTTGGTTTATGGATGGGGAAACTGAGGCATGGAGAGATGTGCTGGAAATTGGGCAGATTTATGGAGACTTGGGGCTAGAGAATGGACTGACATCACCCTGATGTGCTTTGTGTGAGGCTGCACTCACTGCCTTCTCCTTGGGGTCCCACAGGTCTCCACTTTTCTCCAGGAGCCTCCCTGCCTCCCACCAGCCCTGAGGCTTCTCTGTTTCAAACCACCACAGAAATCACGAGAAAAGGCTTTGTGAAGGATTTTTTTTTCTCTCCTTTTTTTTTTTTCTCCCTGCTTATAAAATTAGCTTTTCATGAAAGAAGACAGCACTTCTGCTTCCAACCAAGACACGTAGCCTTGGGTAACAGCAGAGCTGGTGCTGGGCGAGGGAGGGGAGAAGCAAGATCTACCCCCACCTTCCCATCAGAGGCGGGAAAGCTTTCATTTGTCAATGTGGAGATTCCACCCCGAATTCTGTGGTGACAAATCATTGTCACTGGCATAATGGAGCTGCAGAGCCAGGGTCATTTATCACGTCTCTTTCCTCAGCCAAACGCTTTCCTCCCTCCTGCCTGGCTCTTGGGGGGCTGTGCTCTCTGGGGACACACTGCCAGAGGTCCCCATGTCCCCACCGCTGGCAACCAAAGCCTCAATGACGCAGGGATGGCAGAGGTGAGACGTGAAGATCCTGCAGCATCATCCCAGCCAGCTTTTGCCAGGGGCACGGAGAAGGCATCCATCCGGTGTAAAGGCACTTGTTGCTCTTTGCCTCTCCTGAATGCTAAGCCAGGCTGGCAGCCTTCACTAACCACACCTTTGCGAGCCAGGTAGCTCATCTTGCTGGTCTTTTTCTGCCTAAAATGGGCAATATATTTGGTTGGAACTGGCACTTCATAAGGCCAGCCTTGGTAGGTGGCGTCTGGAGTGGAGTTTGAGAGGCTGGTGCTCATTTCCCCGATGCTCAGCTCAACCTTCTGCATGATTTAGAGCTGTTCAGCCTGGAGAAGAGAAGGCTTCAGGGAGACCTTGGAGCAGCCTTGCAGGCTCTGAAGGGAGCTCCAGGAGAGCTGGAGAGGGACTCTTGGTCAGGGAGGGGAGGGACAGGACAAGGGGGAAGGGTTTTAAATTGAGAAAGTGGAGATTGAGATGAGATCTGAGGAAGATATTCTTGCTGTGAGGGTGGTGAGACCCTGGCCCAGGTTGCCCCAAGAAGCTGTGGCTGCCCCATCCCTGGAGGGGTTCAAGGCCAGGCTGGATGGGGCTTGGAGCAACCTGGGGTGGTGGGAGGTGTCCCTGCCCATGGCAGGGGGGTTGAAACTGGATGATCTTGAAGGTCCCTTCCAACTCTAACCATTCTAGGATTCTATGATTTAATAAATCAAAATTTAACCAATCAAACTAATCATGCCTGAGTGATGCCTAAATCTCAAAAGTTTCAACTGCAGAGGAGTTCAGATTCCTGGGCTAGGATTCATGGCAAGTTGCTTGCCCGGTGGAAGCCACCAGCTTGCACCCCTCCTGGCTGGCTGGAGTTTTACGTGCGTTGGCAGTAAAGCTGTTCACATCCATCCAGCCCTTGACATCAGTTCAGCTGGAGCTGGGAACTCTTATTAAAAGCCAACAGTTCCTCAGAACCTTCTACCTACGTGCTGCAGCAGAAGCACGGGGTTGGGCTGAGGGGTTGAATTTGCCTTGGAGGGGGTGTGGGCTGGTTTTTGGGCAGGCGGAGGTGGTTGTGGGTGTTGGACGCAGAGGCTGGTCCAGGCAGCACTGGATGGATGGGTCAGGGCTCAGTCCTGTCTGAGGGTCCCACACGTAGGACACAGAAAGCAGATTGGCTCTGCTGGGCTGCATCTCCTGCTGAAACTGGAGGGGTGGAGAGCGCGACTATAAATTGTTTTCTGTCTTTAATAGAGTGAGGTGAGCTCTCTGAAGCAAAGCACTTACAGAGTCCTCTCTGCTACTTCCTCTGATCGTGGCAAATGACTTCTCCTTTCCACTGACACGCTTGCAAGCATCTTGTAGCTTGAAGTGTGGCTGCTGGGAACATATTTCAGGCCGTAGATCCACTCCCAAACCTCTTTCCCTAGGCTTCCAGTTCTCCCTGCTCATCTCTCCGCTGTTCTCACTGTGTGATTGATCTCTTCAGTCGATATGATATTGTTTCTCCTTGGTGACGGGCAGGCTCCTGTACGAGAGTGTACAGACGGTGAAGCTGGAGAGGCCAGCTACTGAGCTAGGAATAAAAAGAACGGGTTTGACTTCAGTCCTGATTTTCTCTATTTAAGTCATTTTTAAATTGAAGGAAGATGTTTATTTACAAGATGCCTGCTCTTTATTTTCCCTTTTTCTTTAGCTGAGAATTGCTAGTGAGTGAGTGTACTTTTTGTCAGGTCATAAATCCTGGGGAGAGTTGAGACAGCAGGTAAAGAGATATTTCCCAGTTAAGAGGCTCTGGCCACCCAGATGCTGATGCTGTCCATGGGAGGTGCTGCTGGCAGCAGTGAAGTTACCAGCCGATGCGCTGGACTCATAAATTTTACAAAACTTGTGTCCTGATTTCAGTTCTCCCTTTCAAAGCTGAGAGTGCCGTCTCCCAGCCACGGGTGTGTGTGTCCAGGAAAGAGAAATGAGAGCTTCCATGTCGTGCTCAGCCCCGTTTCCAGGCAGACGTTGAATGGAAAGAGCTAGAAATTACATGAGGATGAGCCCATTCCCTAATGTTTTACAAGATTAATTGATTTAACGAAGATGATCAAAGGGCTGGAGCACCTCTTCTATGAGGACAGGCTGAGGGAGCTGGGGCTGTTCAGCCTGGAGAAAAGGAGGCTCTGGGGAGACCCAATCACAGCCTTTCAGTACCTAAAGGGGCTCCAGGAAGGCTGGGGAGGGGCTGTTCACAAAGGCTGCTGCAATAGGACGAGGGGCAATGGACTGAAGTTGGAGAAAGGTAGATTTAAGTTGAATATTAGAAAAAATTTCTTTCCTCAGAGGGTGGTGGAACACTGGGACAGGTTGCCCAGGAAGGTGTTTGAGGCCCTTTCCCTGGAGATATTCCAGGTGAGGCTGGATGAGGCCCTGGGCAACCTGGGCTAGTTGGGGGTGTCCCTGCGACTGCGGGGAGGTGGGACTAGATGACCTTTGGAGGTCCCTTCTGTCCTGGAGGATTCTATGATTCTATGATTTATTGGTGGTTGGACCCCGAACCATGAAGATGCTGCATAAACCTCAAAGATGTTCTTCCTTCTGGGGGTCTTCCCAGGGCAATTTGTTGGAAAAGCAGAGTTGAGTCCCTTCTCCAAAGCCTCAGTTACTGCCTGGAGCTGAAGAGAGGGTTTCTTTTTCCTTGGGTCTGAGCCAGCCCAGCCATTCTGAGCTCCTGTAATTAGTCAAAAGATGAAGGTGAATTATTTTCTGACAAAAAGGTATAGGCAGACGGGGTTTTTAAGGCTTCATTAGTTCAGGCCCTGGCAGGGCCAGTGTTCTCAGCTCAGTGGCCTGAGCGTGTGATGGAGAACTGATTCTGATATGTATAATTAACAAGCACTGAATAATTTGACAGATTGGAAAAACATTTCAATATGTGTTCCAACAGGGGAGGTGATTGGCAATTCTGTGTTACCTTCCCGCTATGAAACTGTCCAAAAGAGATGTCGACTGTGTGCATGAGTGCCCAAGGTGCTCTGGGGACCCTTGCAGAAGGTGATGTCCACCACGTTGATGGTGGCCAAGGGATGGATGAGGGTTCACTAACCTTGGGTGAGGTTGGCACAGGGCTAGGAGCTTGTGATCATAGTCCCATAGTCCCTGCAGAGTTTGTGATGAGGGACTGGTTGTGAATCCCTGTAAGTCAGGATACACCTCGCTACTCCTCTGCCTCACTCCATGCCTCAGTTTACCCCTTCACTAAGAGATCACCTGAGCCATGGTGGACACCATCTGTATGCTACAGCTTCCAGACTGAATTCACTACACATACAAAATACCAGGGCTGTCTTGTTATCTGCAGTCTGTCCCTTAGAGTCATAGAATCAAGGAATGGTTTGGGTTGGAAGGGACCTTAAAGCCCACCCAGTGCCACTCCCTGCCCTGGGCAGGGACACCTCCCACCAGACCAGGCTGGTCCAAGTCCCCTCCTACCTGGCCTAAAACAGGGATGGGGCAGCCACAGCTTCTCTGGGAAACCTGGGCCGGGGTCTCCCCACCCTCCCCATCCCCTGTCCCATCTCCTCCTCCTTTTTCTCTCTGTCATTATCATTTTTTTCCATGTGGGGGCAAGCTGGAGTTTCCCAGCGAGGCAGAGCCACCCTGTGTGTTGTGTACACGTACCCAGCCTGCGCTGGGGAGGCAAAGAGCTGCTCCTTCCCCAATACACAGGTTTCCTTTGAGCCAAGCAGGAAATAAAAAGGGTACCCTGATACACAGCCTCCAAAGAAATCCTGCCCTTACATCCTGTTATTGAGATGGTCTCATTATCCAGTAACAAAACTGGCTGGAAATCTGCCTTTGAATGTTTTTTTTCCCCTTTTTTGAAAATCTTTGGATGGATAGAGATTTCCCTGGGAAATTGCATTTGTAGCATTTCATCACGGCCACTATGAGAGCTCAGGAAAAGACGTGAGCTGTCGCAGCTCTCTGTCCTTCTGCCCTCCTTGTCACCTTGTTCTTCTCTCATTTCTTCCAGCAAGTGATCCGCGGTGTTAATTTAACTCATCCGTGTGTGTGTGCAGAGGCAGAGCCCGGCCAGCCCCCGCAGCTGTACCCCAGTCCCCCTGCACCTTCCACCAGTTCTCTGCAGTTGTCCTGCCCCAAACCTATACATCTGATGGCACAAGCCACCTCGTGGAGGTGAAGACTCCTCAGTTCCTTTTTCACGTGACACTCTGGGTCCTCTAATTAAGGCCGGTTTCTTTCCTACCTTGTCCCCTTTAATCCTCAGAAACACTATGGGAGGCACAGAATTAAAATGTCCCTCGAATAGAGGCTTTATAACTTCTATCCTGTTTGGACCTTTGAGCTTCGTGTTCGGTCATTTCAAAACAAAACCCTGATGAGTTTGATTAACTGAAACAGCAGAAGGGATTTCCCCTTCTGCTTGGTTTTTGGTTTTCTTTTTTTCTCTTCTTCATCTGAACTTTCTCACCAACGCTGCTGCAGACTTTTCAGGATGATGGTTGCTGTTGTGCTCAGGTGGGGGACGAAGGCACTATTTGCCAAGGGATGGAGTGAAACAAAAATTACAAAGAAATTGCTTAGTTCTGCCTTCTCTCTTCCCCTGAGCCATTCATTTTCATCTTACTCATCTTATCCTGAGCTGATCTGAGTTCAGTGCATAAAACATATTCCTTTTCCTGGCATACAGGGGTCTGTAGTCTGGCTCCATCCACCAGCCTTGCATTTCCCCCTGCTCTGGTCCAGCAGCTCTGGGCTGCCTGTCGGAGAAACAGAGATGATGAATCAGAGAAAATGAGTAGCACAAGCTCCTCCAGAGATGTGAGAAAGCGTCTGGGTCTGCTCTGGGAGGAGTCACAAAGCTCACACGCGCGTCCGGGAGAGACATGATCTAACTCTGTCTCCACAGCAGAGGAGGGGAAAGGGGGCGTGATGGTACATGAGACCTTCCTGTCTTTCAGACATCGCCTTCAATGGCAAATGGAGTGAAAACAAACACTCGCTTCATGATGTGCAGCTCACTCTTGCTTCACACGCTCTCATTAATGTAATCAGAAAATGTACTGTTGAAGGCTTTCCCTGGCTCACTCTGCGATGCTGGGATGCGTTATCATCTATTGAACTCCTCTTAGAGTCATAGAGTCACAGAATGGTTAGAGTTGGAAGGGACCTTCAAGATCATCCAGTTCCAACCCCCCTGCCCTGGGCAGGGACACCTCCC
>VZRU01000908.1:1666-17687 GCA_013398155.1 Pedionomus torquatus
TCACCTCTCCATTGCTTCAGCATCAGAAGTAACCACAGACTAAACTCCTGCTACTGCTCTGCCCTGGGACCTAAAATGCAAGGTGTGCATATAGGGGTGGGAGTTCAGCTGCACGTGGGGCCACCCCAGTCCTGTCCTGCTGTCTGTCCATCGTGCTGCCCCACTGTTGGGGAGAACCCCTTTGCTCGTCCCCTCTCCCTGGAACAGCATTGTGGGGGGCAGCAGTGGATGTGCCCTGAGCCACTGCTGGGAAACTATTGTAAAAGGTTGTGGCTGGGAAGGGACCTTTGAAGGCCATTTAGTCCAACCACCCTGCCATGGGCAGGAACTTTAACTAGACTAGGTTGCTCAAAGCCCCGTCCAGCCTGGCCTGGAAAGTTTTCAGGAATGATGCACTCACCATCTCTCCAGGAAACCTGGACCAGTGTCTCACCACCCTCAGAGTAAAGAACTGAACTTTTTCCTTATATCTAATAATACCTTCTTAAATATATGGCACAGACCTGGCTCCCTGCTCCAGGTTTTGGCCTCTGGGCATGGCTGAGCTGGTTGGGACATGGAGCACATGCTCGGGGAAGGGTTGAGGAAGGATGCTTGCAGGAGCATCAGGAAGAAAAGATGGAGCCAAGATCAGCTGATGGGACCCTTCAACCCCACACCTGGTCCCACCTCTCTAGCCCATTGCTGGAGCCATGCCATTAAACACGCTCACTCATCTCCATCCAGCAAGCCCCACTGCTCCCAAGAACCTCTCTCCTAAGGGCTTCTGCTCTTCTCCCCCAGCAGCTGGAGCAGGGCAGCTCACATATGACACTGGAACACACTGGGTTTTTTCCTACACATGTTTCTCCTCAACGCATGTTTTGCAATCACGAGTGTTAGAAATGGGCATGAGAGACAAGGAGGCATTGTTGGGGCCGCCCCGCACCAGGGTGTTGTACTAGGGCAGGATAAAGGCTGTTGTGTTTCTTCAGTGACAATGAGCAATGCCAGCTCATGCAGGAGCAGAGTGGCTTTTCCAAGGAGCCCTTCTCCTCCCCACCAGTGGGAGACAACCCTGCTGTTCCCTTGCCAAAGCAGAGGTGAGTGAAGGAGCTGGGCGGTGCTGTGGCTTCACCTGACTCTGCCCAAAGAGATCCCAGCCCCAGGTGGGTACCAGCATATGTCGTGGCTGCATCTGAAGCATGTTCTCACCCCAGCCTTTCTGTGGGCTTCTCCTCAGAGCATTTGGCCATGTTGGGAATTGTGGAGGGTGCAGGTCTGAAGCCTCCTTGCTCCCCAGGAAGTGGTGGGAAGGCTCTCTGTTTTGGTCTTGTCCAGACAGGAGGTGACGATGGACAGTGAAGCAGAGCACCCCAGTATCCCACTGGCTGCCGGAGCACTGTCTCTATCTCCCAGTGCACGGGCTGTGGTTGAGGCTGCAGAACAAACAGGGCAAATCACAGGAAGTGCTGTTTGCTGTGCAACAGCTGTTTTTCTTCCAGGCTCTACTGCTATACGCTGGTGTCTCATCCTCTGCTTGCTCCATCGTGGGCCAGGGGCTTTCTAACTGAAAATCTACCCACAAACTTGCTGCTCCGGAGAGTTTCCCACAGAGGGGATGGTGGAGAATGCAGCTGCTCCCTGGCCACATTGCTGTGGGTGAAGCAAGGCAGCATCTCCTCCAGAGTCCACATATCAAGGGTGGACACAGCACAGGGAAGGGAAAGAGAAAAAATAAGGATAAATGAAACACACCCCAAGCTGGGCTCTTCCACACCTGCCTGCCAGGGACCTGTTCCCTGCCTCTGCTCTGCAACTGTGCTGGGGGCTGCAGGGACAGTGGAAAACATCTCTGCCCTGACTCTGCTTATTTCTCCCCAAGCAGATCCAGAAACAGACTCACCTACCCGTTTTTTTTTTTTTTGTGGATCACTTTGCAGGCACATGGTGCTGCAGTTGCCATGCAGCTAAACCTGCTGAAGGTGAGCCCTAGAAGGTGTTCATACAGGAGATATAAACCAGACCAGACTTAATCAAAACCTGGAGAGAAGCCAAGAAACTTGCTTTTTCTTTTTTAAATGAGGCTGCATCATGGGGAGATCAAGGGCCCAGGAGCCACCATGTCTAGCTCTCATCCAGCTCATGAGGTGTCCCTAACACTGAGCCAGCACCTGCACAGAGTGGCCCTGGGCATGGGGGCTTGTGGGTTGAGAAGGGACCTTTGGTGATGAGGATGCTCAGGTTTCACCCATCCTGCCTTGCAGGACACCCCTGGTACTGGCTCCTGGGTACAAGCCCATGCCGGAACAGCAGGGGTCCCAGGTGGGCTCCCCATCTTGAGCTGCACCCAGGAGGCTGCTCTGCGGCTCTCGCATTCCTTGCTTTGCCAGAGCCAGGATGACACAACGGTCATAGGTGACAGTGAACCTGGGTTCACAGGTGATTGCATCACCTGAACACTTTCCCCATTTCACTAACAGGTGCTCGGCTTACTGGTGTGGGCTCTCATCGCTGACACAACGTACTACCTCCATGCGGCATACAGCTGGGTGATGTTCGTGTCCATCTTCTTCTGGATATTAACAGTCCTTTTCTTCATGACTTATCTCCTGCAGCTTCAGCTGAAGTTCTATATGATCCCCTGGCCACTTGTGGTATGTAGCTGAGAGGGAGTGAAGAGGGGAAACATCCTGGGGAGATGCCTGGAGAGGACCAGGGCTTCAGGCTTGCATGGGCTGATGGAACAGATTCCCCCACACTTTGCATATTGACGTTGTTTCATTCTACCCCTCAACTGCTTAGAAATTTTTCAAAACGGGGAGCCCTGTATCAGTCCAGAAAGTTACAGCCATGGTGTCACTGCTGCGGTTCTGATGTGAAATCTCGCTGTGCAATGTGGGGTCCATCTAATGTTAACTTTGAAGGTTGGTCTTGATGTGAGAGGCTGGATCATTTTCCTTTGGTTTTCCTGGGGAAGAGGGAGGAATGTGAAACTGAGCCTTTTGCTCATCCCAGCATGACCTCCTCATTGCCTTTCCCAGCTGATGATCTTCAACGCTGCAGCCACCATTCTGTATGTCAGTGCCTTCGTAACGTGCGCAGCTGCTGTCCAGCCTACATCCTGGCGGCAGTGGGACTACAACAGGAGAGCCACAGCATCTGTAAGTAGCGGTCAGAGAAGATGAGGGCCACAGGGTTGGGGTGGGCACAGCACCTAGACATGGGGTGTGCTTCTCTTCCAGTTCTTTGCTTGCCTCACGATGATTACCTATGGGGTGAGCACCTTCTTCAGCTTCCGCATCTGGAAAGGGCTCGGCAGCAATGCAGCCACCAGCCAAGTGACAGACCACGCTTAAGGAGTAGACAGCAAAGCCCAGCCATGGGCCACCCTGGGTCACTTCATGCTGGCCTTGGTGGCTTGGAGCCTCGTGTGCCACCAGGTCTTGTTCTGGGACCAGCCTGTGCTGGCAGTGATGATCAGTACCAGGTGGCATGGATGCTGCTCTGGGGTCTCTGATGATGCTTCCAGCTGACATGCCCACAGTACAAACCCATTGTCACCAACACCCTTGCCGGGAGGACACGGACTCCCTGGAGGCTGAGGCTTCTGCTTTGGTTCATCCAGATCCTCACTGGAGCAGTTCTGCTGAGGGGGCTCAGCCAGTTTGCACACTCCAGTACTAAAATTCACTAAACTAAGCCCAGGCTCCTGTCTCTGGCCACTCACAGCTACAGTGTAATAGCAATTAACATGACAGATAAACAGCAGCATAGCTGGGAGATGTAGGGTAAGCAAAGGAAAACATCTAAACTTCTCTTGTATTGATTTCTAAAAATGGAAGCACAAATTTTATGCTTTAAATAAAAACCGTGCTAAATCTGGTACTGGGGTCTGTCAATAAAATCTCTATCTCGTGAGAAGGCAGGACACATGGCAAGGTACAGTCAGTGCCTCGGGAGAATGCAGAACCATGCTGCAGGTGACAAGTTCACCTTTTATTTCTTGGTGACACAGGCTGGTGTTTGTCAGAACTAGAAGTGCGTCCCAGCCCGACATAGCAACTTTTTCCTTTACACCCTCCTTGCACAAATAAATAAAAATAGGTGAAATAGATTCATTCATTTCCGGCTATTTCTGCGCAGGAAAGCTGGTGCCCAGTGCACTACACAAGAAAAGTTTTACCAGCTTGTCTACAGGGGATGGGAAATTTAACTGCAGCAGTAGACGGTGTGAGTTGAAAATGAGTGGATAAAGTGTTAGCCTCGGGCCAGTCTGCCTTCATTTGGTTTTCAGTGAGCTAAATGAAGGGTCAAGTCTCCACAACCACAAATAAATACGTATATATGTATAAATCAGTAACATTAAGAAAATTAGCCTCTTTGGGCATTGTTATGACAATGTTAAAACTCTTCAGATGTAAAGTCAGACTTACACACAGACCATCCATTATATAGAGGATATTTAACCTCCTTAAAAGGCCCCTCTGCCTGACAGGAAATCCATCAAGGCAGGGAAGAGTTACCTTGGGAAAAGCAGCTGAGAGAGAACATGGGCAGAGGAGAGCAGCACGAAGGCAGAATGGTATTGCAGGAAACACTGATATTCCCTATCCGAATAAGAATTCATCCTCAACCCAACTTGGAAATTACAAGAGACCTTGCTTCAAACACAACAGAGCTCCCTTCAGAATGTAACTACCTGAGGTATTCACTTTATAAAGACAACAATTTAAGTAATTAATTAAAACAGTTGTAATAGGTAAAGAATGAAGACTTTGTTCTGTAAAAAAAAACCCACAGCAGTGATATTTTCAGTTTTAGCTGCAAATAATTATATTAGCTCAACAATTAACAATTAAAATGTCAACAGTATTCTTTTAAAATTTGATAAAATCTGTTCCTGACTTCAAAAGTCAAGATAATATGAAGAGGGAGGAGTTAACAGAACTCCACTCTGTACACTGGCAACAGAAAGCCAAGCAGATTTAAGCCTTATATTTCCTTGATGTCAGCCTCAGGACTCACACGTCAGGGCAGCCATATCTGCTTTGTATTAAAAAAACCACAATCGAATGTTCTAGTATGTTAGTTGGGTTTTTTTTTTTTTTTTTTTTTTTTTTTTTTTCTGGGAATAAACACCTTGGAGCATCATCTCAGCTTGCTACCCATTCATGCACACCAGAGCACTAACTTCCAGGCTCATGAACAAAACTGCTTGTTACAGCCCATGGTAGGTAGAGGTGTAAAAACCTGTGAATCCTGGTGGCAACACCAGGTGATGGAACATCACCGCTGCTACTGCTGTCACCCTCTCCAAACCACGGGGCTGCAACCTTGCCTCTTGGATCGGATGGCCTCATGCTGCCTTAGCTGATTACTGCTGCTGAAAAGAGAATCTAGCTGAGCTTGTGTGGTATTCACTGGGACAGAAAGCTGACAGAGCTGCTTTTCATCAAAACACACCCAGAAGGGTTCCTAACCTCCTTTTTTAAACACATCAAGAAAAAAAAAAAAAAAANAAAAACAAAGCCCAAAGAAAATCTCTTGTGATTTTTAATTTTGCTTCAGCTTCTGGCTTTTATCATTCAAATCTAACAAGCATCAATTAATTGAAGGAGATTAAAAAAATTCCAAAAGAATAGTTTGTTTAGGGTTTGTTTGCTTTTTTTTTTAAAGGAAGTGTGCATGAGGGTGTGTGCACTTACAAAGATTTCAACATACTAGAATAATTCTAGACAAAAGCCTGCAGAGCCATGAGCACAACATACTAGAAACCTAATGACATTATTTACTGCAACACTCAAATTTGGTATACGCAGAGTCAAAGTACTAGGGTAGTACTCAGCACTGCTAGACAGCCTTTAGAAAGCCATTATGGTCTGCCACAAACCTGTTTGATTTTATCATATTTTGCAGAGTACATATGGTTTATTTTTGCTTGCATGGCGAGGAGTCTCCACTAGTATTTCAGCCGAAGAATACAATCCTGGTATTGCTGAAATCACTGTCAGGCATCAATAGTTTCATCTTGCTTGTTCTTGCAAGACATTTTTTGTTCACAAACAAAAATTTTTCACTGCCTGACCATAATTTTGCTGTGTCTAGGTAGGTTCTCATCAGGTGACAGCTACCGATCAGCACCTTTGCAGCTACTGAAGGACATCTTCCCTGCTGTGGGGCAAAGCGGAGGATTCTGCATCTTCATCTTCTCTTAGGTTTCTACAGACATGCCTGTGTTGCTCAGCACATCATTAAGCAGCAGATGAAGGTGTCAGAACAGCAGAACTGAGGGTCCTGTAGCTCCAAAAGCAGTTTAATTCCAACCACTAAGGGAGATGTACCTGGAGTTTTGTGACAGGCTCATGACTACAAAAATAAAGGAGTGGCATCTGGTAGAACTGAAGAATGCATCACTGCACTAACATTGCTAACAATTTAATAGCAAACCCATGCCTTTTAACCAGCATGTGATTTAGAGCACTATATGACACAATGGTAAACAGGGCTGTGCCCAATCTACCGCAAAGCTTATATATCTACAACTAATGCAGCCATGCCACTGCCAAAAAGAAAGAAAGAAATTGCACTCTTAGGCCAGATTTAGGTTTATCGTGGCTATTTTTCCCAATGTAGAATAGCTGGGACCTGAAGAAAAGCGAATCAGAGAACTTTGCACATTAAGGATGAAATTTAGAAAAGGCAGAGAGCACAGAGATTTACACACTAAGATACCAGCTGTCAAGAGTGGAGAGACAGTCTCATACAAGCATATCTACATATTATAACATATGATTCCATTAGAAAACTGGAGCACTTAAGACAGTATTAAAGTATTTAAAAAAAAAAAAAAACAACAAACAAGAAACAAACAAGAAAACACTGACAGGGAGGAACTTGGAAGTTACATATTTGCACCTGTCCTTCCAAGAGCTGGAGGCACATACTATCTTTACACTGATGTCTGGATTCTGAAAAGTTATGTGTTGTGGGGAGATGGTGAAGATCCCAACCCAAATAACACACAAAGGCCCATTTATTGTCCTCTCAGTGGGCTGGGCCTCTCAGCATGCACAACAGGTGGTGTACAAATACTACATATTTATTGAAAACTAATACTCCAGTAGAGGTGAAAATTTCTTCTTCTATGGTGACTGAATATCAATGAAAACCCACAAACGATGTTTTCATGCTCAGGCCTCTGACAGTGTAGTCTGGAGGGTGAATGAGCTTTCATCATGTAAAAGCACCTTGCTTCTCGTGAGCTTTAGTGTTTTAATGTCCAGATGAAAGCAGCAGTACTCATCCGGAGAAGAAAAGTAGTGCATAAACTGTTCTAGGAGAAGGATATTGATGATTTGTTTAATGAAGTCACCACTAACCCACTGCTTATATCCAGACTTCGTCCTTCTTTTTCCTAGAAAAATGGAAGAAAAAGATAATCTTGACTCAATGTTGTTTTGGAGTAAATAGTTTAAAAAAATGAAACATACAATTAATATTCTTTGTTACATCAAATCAATATAAAACCACATGTTGCCTGAGCATCCAGGATTGCACACAGTGTGCTGTGAGACTTGAGAAAGCCAAGCAGAGCACTTATTTTCTCCTATTTGCATCTGTAGGAGAACCCAAAGGTCAGGAAGAGGCTGTGCAAGAATCCCTGGAGTAAGGTTGCTCTCGCTCTGCCAGCTGTACGCCCAGGTTGGATCAGAGGAGTGCTGACAGCTGGTTGAGAACACACAGCTTGAGGAACTAGTGACATTTGCCTTCTGCGTCTGCCTCTCAGGAGGCCCAAAGGTGCAAACACCAACTGAAGCTATTCCTGCTGCTGAGACAGACTGTCTCTTTCTCCTCAACCCAACCCATTTTCACAACACTTGAAGGGATGGGAAAGTGGCAGAAGGCATAACTCTGATAACAACTTTGACTCTTTCACTCTTATGTCAACTGTGACCAAACTGACATTGGAGAGTGTTTAAAGGTATTTCATTTCCCTAGGAAAAAGCTCATCCAAACCAAAAAAATTTCTTTCTCTGTTTTTCCAGCCCAGACAAAGAGGAGGAGAAATACAGATGGAATAAGCTCAAAAAGCTAATTTTGGATTGGCTGGGAAAAAAGCCCCAACCCAATCAAAACCCCTCCAAATCATGGAATCCCAGAAAGGGAAGCAATCTCTGGAAGTAATCTGGTCCAGCTCCTGGCTCAAGTAGGGCCACTCAGGACTGTGTCCAGGTGGCTTTTGAATATCTCCATGGATGAAAACTCCACAACCTCTCTGGGCAATCTGTGCCAGTGCTCAGTCACACGGTAAAAAACTGTTTCCCTGTATTCAGCTGGAAATCACATTTAAAAATGCATCAGAATGTGTTTCTGAAGAACAGGCCAGCTTCATTCATCTTTTCTAGAGATTATTAAATGTGCACTTTGAGTTTAAATAGCCCCTCAAGTGAAGTTATTTTCTGTTTGACCCTGTACAGCTCTTGAATAAACACTGCTACCTGCTGTAGTCCTGACTTTGGTACTCTCAAGCAGAGCTACACAACACCAACAGCCATTATGCCAATGCGAATAAACAGTGTGACATACTTACAGCTCTGTAATCCAAAAACATTTCTTTGAAAGCCAGAAAGTCAGTAAATGTGAGAAGCATATCAAATATATCACCTGCCATTTCATCTTTGTGCTGTCTATAGAAAGAAGAAGTTGGGGAATTAGAAAATTTGTAGGAAAAAAAAATGTTATTTTAAAATTGTATGAGGTCAAAAAAGATACTGAGACAAGCATAGCAATACAAAAATTTAAATGAGAGTGTTATTATTGGTCCACCATAAAGCAAAATTTTAGCCAAATACTACCTTGCAGTATTTCCAGTCTAAGTACATTAACATTATATTTATCTAAACCCAAGACCTACAAGTATCACATGAGTACTTGAAAACCAGACAATGAAACTGATCTTTATGACAAGGGAATTAACACCCAATGAGCATTTATCTATATACTTATCTTCAGCACTGAAACAGCGAGACAGTCCCCTGGAAGGTGGGAACAGTTAGAGAGAGGCACTGAATCTCATACGCATTCCTTAAGAATGATACTGTAATAGTGGTACTTGGGTAGAGAATACTTGGTGAGGACTTTTGATAAAAATAGTTTGGAAGAATGACTCTGTGCTTCCACAATGGCATATTTCAACAACACT
Organism: Pedionomus torquatus; assembly: GCA_013398155.1. Taxonomy (NCBI): domain Eukaryota; kingdom Metazoa; phylum Chordata; class Aves; order Charadriiformes; family Pedionomidae; genus Pedionomus; species Pedionomus torquatus. The sequence continues at coordinate 10,851 of VZRU01000908.1, forward strand.
TTCTTAACAGTCAAGAATTCTTTTGTGTTGTTCTTATGTTTGTTTGTTTGTTTGTTTTTTAATTATTTAATTCTTATCAAAAAGGAGCTTTACCTTAAACGGTCTATTTTCTAAGTATGCTATGTGCATTCACAGTAACTTATTTTTAAAAAATTAAGTTGATTCAAATATTTTAAGATATGCAATTCCCAACAACACTTAACATTCTTATTCAAGGTAAAACCCAGTGATCTTTCAAAACCAATCTCTTCATGAAGTTGGTTAAGCTAACACGATCACGACTCTTGAAAGACAACCAGGCTACTTAAGTGTCCAACACAGAGCTGGAAAGAGATAAATGGGACCTAACCTTTTAAGGGTCTGGCTTCAAAGCGATAATGATTATGAAACCCCCCCAGTGTTCTTAGTCCGATTTCTCTTCCTACCCCTTAAAGCCCAATATATTTCAGTGTGATAGTTCAGAAATTTAGAGTAGCAGGACATGCTGAAGGCAAGAAAAGTGGTCAGGCATTGCCTGCATGAATGCTTTTCTTTTTTTTTTTTTATTAAAGAGGAAGCTCTTTTTAAAGGTAGAGCTGTCAAATCTAAGCTTTAATCTAGATAAAAAGAATTGATTGAGAGGAATGTAAGCTGCCCCTCAACCAAAAGCAAAGCAGAAACTTACTGCAATGACATTGTGAAAGCAGTCATATTAAAACCAGGAATCCGATCAAGCAACTTTTCTTCGATGTATTTTTCTACTAAAGAGATCTGAAAAACAAACAAACAAGCCACCCGTAAAATATCATAACAAATTTCAGGAGCAGATTTCAAAACACCACATCTTACACTGATGCCTTATTGACAATTTGTAGTACCCTCAGTGGACAAACAACTGGACAAGTTCCTTAGTGGGGAGATCTAGTTCAATCATTCACACCACTGCTGAGCTATGGAGCCGAACATTTTTGCTGGGAATATCAGTGAGAACAAATGCTATTTGTATCTAGTAACACATAATTTTTAACTCATTTAATGGTATTTACTAGTAGGCTGGTATAGTTTCATAATTATGCTTTGCATGAAGAATGTAACTGAAGTGAAATACATGAAATAATACAATTGGAGAAGAACAAACTTTGCTATGCACATGCAAAACACATTTTCTACTACAGCAATAGGCTAAACTTCTATTCAAGAGAGTTACACAACTTCCACAACACCTATAGAAATTTCCAGGTGAAAAAGACAAAGGAAATTAGAGTTCCAGAAAACATCTTTCCTGCTCACAGATCGTGACCATGCTTCAGAAAGAGACAGCAGGCAGTTTGTTGGTTCTGCTCCATATAAACCCAGGTATACAGGACACTGGCCTTCACAAGAATAAAAAAAAGCATCTTACATATTCATTAAAAATAGAAGTATAGATGAGCTTGTTTTCTTCTGAGTCATCAAACTCGTGGTAGTGCTTCTCCATAAAAGTCCTCTGTATTAACTGGAAATCATCATCTGGAGCACAACAAAAATGCACCATATAGTTACGAGTTTAGTCATTCTTTGTGTAACACAAACCCCACATTCACTAGCCCTCTGTCTCCCCACTGTAGCCGTGGAGCCCTGCACACGTGCAGGGTCAGTCACTCCAGCGCTGCAGCTGCCACTGAGCCACCACTTCTGACCCATCTGCGAGAGGCAGAGGCTGCTGGCAATCCTGCTTTATCATAAAGTTACTTATTCTGAATGCCTATTTGTTCTGGCTCTCAAGTCAGCAAAAGCAATTACCTCTTCCCAACAAGAACTCAAACTAACTTTTTCTCCTTGAATTAAAAAACATTACTGAAACTCTCAGATTCATTTTCAGTTGCTGAAGATTTTTTTTCCAATTGTGTAATAGAAAGAATAAAAATTAACATGGTAGGTCACCACTGAATTCAGCAGAACAGGTATAAATACAAAGTTTACTTAAACACAGTGTTAAAATACACGAGTCTCAGCTTTCTAAACCCTAACATATTCAAAAATTAATTTAATCAGCATTTCTCCAGATTCAGCTACATCACCAGGCAAATAGAAGCTGCAGAATCTACATCTCTCTGGAAAGGATATGGTCATAAAGTTTATATGCTGTTCTTATGAAGCAGCTGATGGCTGATTAGCAGGGATTCTGTCTTGGCACCTTGCACACACTGCTTGCTCAGTTAAAATTATGGTCCTGAGAATTTAGCACCTTTTATTGCCTAAGCTCACACAATCAGACTGGCACCATTCAACACTCCTGCTATGAAGGGGTCTGGCCATGTTACAACCGTACACATACACAAAAATCACAGGCAACAAATCAACTCAGAAGGACAATCTTAAAAAATGAAAAGTGGCAAGACGTGATGATGCTCATCTCTGGTCTTGCAATGTGGTTGCAGAAACTGAGGATATAAATTGTTTTCCGCGTTCAGCAGACACAGGACAGGGAACAACAGGCTTAAACTGCAGCACAGGCACCTTATATTAGAGATTACAACAGGCTGACTGCCGTAGCAACAGCCTAGCATTACAGCCAATTGCCTGGACAAACCATGGCGGCTCCTAAGCATGTCCTGATAAACACGTGAGGAGAGGTTTGGGCAGAGCTGGGAAGGGAAAGTGGCCTCTCACAGTCTCCTCCAACTCCTTTATGAAAGGGTATAAAAATTCCAGACAGTCTTGATTTCTGTGTGAGATTTACAAGTGTCTTTACTGTTTATTTATGAAGGAGTGTATTGCAGTGACACACAGAATAATTTTCTAGACTCACAAGCACCCTGTTGTTCAAACAGCACACAAAAGACTTCTGTGTATATTTTTACTACCCTACCAGGTTAGGGGCCAGGGGAACAAAGGACAGAAAGCTTCCACAACACAGGCAGGAGCTCGTTTGGCTCTGTATGTCTGCTGATGGAAGAACAGCTTGTTTTTGAGCAGCAATATGTTTAGTGCCCATCTCGTTCTCTGTAACTACTTACCCATTATGATATCTTCCAGATACCCAACAACTGCATCAAACTCCGTGTCAGAAGGGGAGGAGCTGAAAACAAAGAAAGACGGTACTGCATAAGTATGTATTTCAACCACAGCAGAAATGAAACTTAGAAGTGTTAACAAAAGCCCAAGCACAAACTAACCCAGTAATTACAAACTTAAGTGAATAATTTCTTAGTTTCAACCTACAAAATAATCCATGACACTGATGATAAGACTGTTCCATGTGGATTCTCATCAGGCCTCTACTGTATTTCCCCCTGTAAAGGTGCCTAATTGAAAAAATATAAATGTTGTTGTACTAGTACTGTCAAGGTAATTTTAGTCCTGGCGCAGAAGGATGTAAAGAGTGTAATTAGAACAGCAAGTTAAGCATTTCCCAACCCACAAATCCCAGCTGCTACAAGCCTTCCTTCTGCTCTCTTCCCTCTTTAACTCCACATGATCACTCTAGGCATTCTACAGAATATATTTTGAAATATTTGGTCTTGCAGAACCACTTAAAATTCAATGTATACACAAGTATTGTATAACTGAAGAAATATAAATATATTTCTTATGCAAGAAATATCCTACATACTACAAATAAATGGCACAATCTCCTATGTTCATTCTATCACAGGCAAGTATCAAACAACATTATGGATCTCAAGTCATCCAGGGAAGAAACCTTTGGTACCAGCATTTCAGGACTCTGGATCCCTCTGCTAAATCTATTGCGCAGCTTGCTCAGACACAGTAAGTAATCCACAGGATTGTCTTGGCCTTGGCATTCAGAGGTCATCTGCAGTGGGGGATAAACTCTTCCTATATTCTCCAGCAGATGAAAGACAGGCATTTCTCACACAAGGGAAACAAGCCTCATGAGACATTTGTCTTTAAGAAAAATACTAGCTTTCATCAGCAAAAACACCATTTAAAATAAATTGTCTCTCCATTTCTCTTTCAAATTTTTCTTCAGTAAACACAGCATAACACTCTTTCAGACTAAGTTTTAAAAAACTCATTAAATTTATTTGGCTATTGAATAATAGCCCAGTGAAATTAATCTGACAACTCTTTAAATGACAGTTTAACTATAATGAGCCATAGGGCTCATTCTGACCAGGAAAAAACAAGATCTTTGATTTAATAAGGCATCTGATACCAAGTGATGTTCTAGCAACATTTCTGTTAACAATCGGTTAAACCTTGGGAGATTAGATGAACCAAGGTGACAAATTGAAAAACCTCTTCCACCAGAGGGCAGGACAACATCGGGAGAGGAGCTGGCACGGGTCAAAGAATTGCATACTCCCAGCAGCACACATGGGACTTCAGACAACAGGGCTCATGGCTTTCTAAGTACATGCAAAGCCAGGAGACTTTGCTACAGTTAATTTCGACTCTTCTTTTCGCCCTCTAACAGCAACAGAAATTTTAAGGTATTAATTTAAGTCCCAGATTAGACTTGTGGGACAGGACAAATCACAGAATTTTAACTGTTCCAAAACAGCAGTAATTCCATCCCTTTACACAACACACCTGCATCTGCACACCTAAAAAACACGCGTGTGGTTTAATCCCTTGTCACCTTACCATGCCTAGTCTAGGCCAGCACAACCTCTGCGGCTGGAGAAACCTAGGCAGTTTGGGTACCTGAATCTTGCCTTCATCACAAACCAACCCTTCTCAAGGGCTAGCGTTAAAGCAATTCCTTATACAAACATGTATTAGGAATGGGCAATAAAGACATTTCTGATATGAATTACAAATACCAGAGAGAGAAATAAATAGAAAATGTTGTCCTGCAGGAAAGAAACCTATTGCCCTGACAGTCAATTTCTGTTTCAGCCTTTGGCTAGCGTGGGAGATAATGGTGATCAGAAATATCCCATTTGGCCATTTGTGACAGTCTGTAGACTGAACGAACTAAGTCTATGAACTAGAGTGACAGAGGCAGATGGACACATCCCTTCTGCCACAAGCTTTAAGAGAAGAGTATGCCAGAAAAATGAGGAATGAAGCAGCGTCTTAGCATCTACCAGTGTAAAACTTGCTTGACCTGTAAAAGGTTTCACATGCCTAGGAACACATTCAAATACAGTCTTTTCTTAGAATCTGTGATGGAAGACAACACATGCTCTTAAAAAGAAAAGAGAAATTTTGAATTTAAAATGAAGGCAAACTCCCCAGTTGTCACCCTTAGAGTGTTTATTTTGATCACTCAGCCAGGGCTATCTGATGCTATGCTCATTGTAATTATATGTAGTTTGACATCATGCACACACTGAAGTGATATTATTCCCTCCTGGAGCTTTGTATTTTTCTGTATCCTTGTTCTTCTAAGAAGCAGAATCTGGTAATCAGTGTTGAATAAATTCATTTTTGTAATTATAGTCCTTTTCAGATATATTAACCAATAATTAGATTACTGAATATCTGACATGGAATATAGCATACTTACATGGCTACACCAAAGTTTTCTTCATCAGAAGTCTCCATTGTTACTGCATAACCACACTGGAGGAGAGGTCATCTGCTACACTGCTGCTATTAGTGGTTATTTCGTCTTTTCAGATGAAGTACTGAGGAATAACATGTAACTTGACATTAATACAAATTAAATTACCACACTCTTCTGAAACAGTGATTCAGGAGAGAATCTCTAATTTTTAGATGCAGGCATTTTAAAGTCATGTTCTTCCAATGTAACTGCTACTTCTTTTCTGTAATAACCCAAATTTTCTAGAAATTTTCTCCACCTAGTGAGAGAACATACTCAAAACCATGCAGTTAGTCCCCATGTAGCGGTTTTAGAATCATAGAATTGCTTAGTTTGGAAAAGACTTAAGATCATCGAGTTCAATTGTTAACCTAACTCTGCCAAGTCCACCGCTAACCCATGTCCATTCACACCATGTCTGCTTGTGTTTTAAATATCTCCAGGTATGGTGACTCAATCATGTCCCTGAGCAGCCTGTTGTAATGCTTGACAACCCTTCCGGTGAAGAAATTTTCCTAAAATATCCATCCTAAACCTCCCATGGTGCAACTTGAGACTATTTACTCTTGTCCTATCGCCTATTCCTTGGGAGAAGAGACCAGCCTTTCCTTGCTACACCCTCCTCTCAGTTAGTTGTAGAGAGATTGTGGTCTTCCCTCAGCCTCCTTTTCTCCAGGCTGAACACCTCCAGTTTCCTCACCCACTTCTCATAAAACCGTTACATCTTTTCTCCTGAAGCACCTACGACTATTAGAAAGACTCAAGAAAATGAAGCCAAGTAAGACGAAGATGCTGCCCCGGTCCAGTGCATCCCTGAGAGCTGGCAGGCCAGTCTTTGGATAGTGATCCCACATCCCTGTGCCCTTGCCAGGCCCCATGGCTAAGAGCAGTTGCTGATCCACCACACGAGACAGGGCACACACCACCCCAGGGCTACTGAGATGGTACAACTGGCTTCTCGGTGTGCGCTGCTCTCACCTCCCCGCCGGCTTATATCCAACGCCGGCCTTGAAAGCAGGCGGCTGAGCTTGGGAGCCAGCTCTGTAACACCAAGGCACAGGACGGATGATCGTGACCCCTCGCCTCCCCCTTCTCACTCCAGATTCCCGGGGAGAGCGAAACCGCCAGCCCTTCCCGCCCCTTTCTCCTCCCTCTCCTCCTCCCCCTCCTCAAAGGGACCCAGCCGATCGGAACCCCATCTTCCCTCTTCCAAAAGGCGCCCTTATCAGCCTGCCCCCTCCCGAGGCACACGGCCAATGCCACCTCCTGCCACCCCCGAGAGGGAGAAGGAGAGGAACACAACTCAACCCGGCTCGGCTCCGCTCGGCCCCGGCCCGCCCCCCCCCCCCCCCACCGGG
>VZRU01000908.1:30723-61957 GCA_013398155.1 Pedionomus torquatus
GGGGGGGAAGAAAAAAAAAGAGAGAGAGAAAGAGAAAGCATTTCAGTCCACAGTTGGTTCTTATCAAAGGGGTAAAATTTATTTTTTATTCAACTAAACCATTCCTCCAAAAACAGAAAAGGTTTCTCCCATCCACCTGAAGACAATTTTTTCAAGCTAGTCTTAGTTTTATTTTCACATCAAAAGGAATTTCTTGGGGTGAGGAGGGGAGAAGAGGGGGAAGAAGGGGATATTGACTCCAAAATTGTTTTAATTGTCTGTGAGGTTAAATCACTATTGATTTAACTGTCTATTGAACTATTGAAAAAGCAGAAGGGTAGTACCCAAACTTTTACCTCCTTGCATCGTAAAAAAACAAAACAAAACAAAACAATGTAGAAACGTAACCACCCTCTTCTCTTGAAATCCCAGTACGAGACTGGTAAAAAATTCCCCAAGACATCCAAGTGCTACTAGAACATACAATATAGAGAAACAACAAACCCAGAGTACCTGCACTGAACTTTTTGCATATTGTGTCCCTTTCGGTGCCAGCCTCCCTCAAGTTGAGAAAAGGTTATCAAGTAACAATCCCAAGGTCCCAAATAAATGCAAAACTAAAAGTTTCAGCCTGGGAGAAGAATCTGTCACATATGAGAGTGCAAACCCAGAAGCCTTACAGAAGAAAATTTCCTTGTGCTCAGTGGAGTTTGTCTGGAGTGCAAATACTAGACAGTGGCTGTTTACACAAGCCTCAAATGTCCCAAATTAAACCTCAGTCAAACTAATGGGTGTTTACTGTCATATTTAGGACTAGTCTTATTGTTACACTTGCTGCAAACAAAGAGCATATGGCTGCTCTGATGACTGGGTTTGTGACAGAAGAGAATATCCCTATATTTCAGGTAGACAGCTTATGAACTTAAAGAGCAATTACATTTAGCCACCAGCAAAACAGTTGTGGCAAGAGAAAATCATGCTGCTCAGATATGTGACATCTATTCTCATACCTTGTACAGGAAGCACAGACAGAAAAATACATAATATACCAAGTGCCTCAACATTAAGTGGGAAAAATCTTCTAAGCCTCTTAGCAGTCTGAAGTCAGATACACATCCTTTTACTCCCAACAGTTTCTATCACACTCAGTGTCTACAATTACTCTGCTCAGGACAGATGTGTATTGTATTTCTGTTTTGTTGTGGTGGGTTTTTTTGTTGTTGTTGGTTTTGTTTTGGTTGTTTGTTTGTGTTTAAAATCACACTCGCAATTCCATGCTAGAAATGTGGAACTGGACTTCAGATGTTATGTAGAGATATCTGTGTGTCATACACTAGTAGATGACAATGCTATGTACATGAGTAATTAGAAGAAATGGAGCAAGACCACTGAACTCACAGGAAGACTTAAATTACATGGTGAGAAAAGCTACTCTCCCATTCCTGTTGGGTTTCTTGCCACTGTTCTTTGTTTCATCTCCTTGATGTAATTCTCTCCTACATTAATATTTACTCACATTTATGGATTTGGCCTGTCTTCTTTTAACTGATTATCTCTACATTATATATATAATTTCTCCTAAATTAGATTCCAAGAAGAAACAGAAAGCCATGCAATTACAACAATAGAGAAGGGCTAAGCTCAGTCAGTAGAAGTGTCAACTTAAAATCTCAGCACCACATTTCCATTCTGGTCAGCAGCAGTAGGCGAGGTCACATGTACATTTTGTACTGAAATTCTAGCTTGCCCTTCTATTAATTTTATTTAAAATAAGCTTGGAAGGCTGGTAATATGGAAAGTCCTTTCTAAGCTAAAGCAGACAAGTTTTTTGAGCAGTAATCATCATGCTTTCTTCATATTATGGCAATACTGAAGCAAATTATGTTACAGCACACTGAGTTTACAACAGCCATCCAGAGTTACCATGATGATTTAAGAAAGAAGTCCTAGTTAAAACTTTACTAGCATTTGAGATTATTCTTTGTCTATAGGTTCGGACTTCATGTGCACATGCCACTTTTTGCTTTAATGCTAGTAAGTACAGAATTTTAAAAAGTAAAATAGTAGGAAGAAAATCACTTGGAAGAGTAAGATGTTAACTTATCTGAATGAGAGGGAGAGCAAAGGAAACTATGCAGTAAGACAGTGTATTTCTATAGTAGCAGAACAAAGGCAAGAAGGTAGAGAGTTTCATGTTTCTGTAAGCCTTATTTTTAATTAGGTAGAAGCTGCCACATACCCAAACTGTACCATATTGCTGTTATCAGCAGATTCAGTGACACCATGCTATCCCAGAGTCAATTTAACACAAGGAAATAATTATTTAATTTAAAAGTATGTTGAAGAGGGTAATCAAATGGCTGCTTGGTGACTGGTATAAAAGTGAAGACAAGATGATCTGCTAATTCCTAGTGAGCAATTGTTTACTTCACAAAAGTAAACAGTAAAAAAAAAAACAAACAAAAAAACCCAGAGAGTAACTACTGCTGTTATCAAAATAATTTCCAAGAATGGACTAAGCCACAAGAAGTAAGCCATTTCCCTGTAGCTTCCAGACAAGCAGATTACAAGCTGTCACTGCCAGCAGCGATGCATGACTTGTGTGAACAGTGTCAGCCTGTAGCAGAGACGACACAGCCTTTTCTTGCATCACTAATTTCAGCCAAAATCACTTCACAGAAATAGAGAAAAATTGAAAGAAAACCACAAGTGCTCAGATACTACCACAGAATTACCAGAGTTATTTTCACAGGTGTTGTAAGTAGAAAAATACAGAAGTTGCATCATCAGCTGGGTGGCATTACATATACTCACATGATTGAGAAATTTGCTGTCTTTGGTAGCCCAACCTATCTGCATCACCCCTGAAGTAATGACTGTCACTTCATAGTACCAGACTCCAGAATCAACGCAGAATGTACATCTAACACTCTCAAAGGATGAGGCATCACATCGAGCCTACCAAAACCAAACCAAAAAATTACGTTTTGACAAAGTTAGCATTCAAACAAGCCCCTTTCTTTCCTGGATCAAGTTTCTTGTATATAAGAATATACCAATGTAATTTCAGAGGCGCTTCAGACAGAAAGCAACCTCTCTTTATAGCAGTAATTGTCACACAAACTAGCAAGTAGGTCAGACTGAAAATTGTTCAGTGGTAAGCCACTGGGGCGGTGGGGGTGGGTGGCCAAAGAACACCACTAAAACAAACCAGCAGAAAGTTGACAGAGTCAACTTAAAGACTTAAAAACTGAGACAACCCAAGTCATGGATTATTATCTGACTCCGGGTATGAAGGAGAGAGGTATTAAATGTTTATTCATAAAAATTCACCTGTTAAGTATTCAAACAAGCTTTTAGAAAAAGTAACAGAAGGAAAAAAACAACCCCACAAGGCTGAGACAAAAATCCTACTGCTTTGGGCTTTTCAAGACTAGACAGGGCAAATAGTAGGAATTATACTTTGTGAACAATTTAGTCAAAATGAGGGGAAAGGCAGCTGATTCTTACATATCCTTCTCCCTTTTCTGAAATTTTGGGGCACAGATACAGGTGTCGCTCTAGTGCCAACATTTATGCAACTGACATTAGTGCAGCAATGCTACACCCCTCTGACAACGCAAGTTTGTTACGTAAAGCTGGCTGAGAATTTTGATTCAGTCTAAGAAATCACAGGAGCAAGAGGCAAACAAAAACACTTAAAACCTGCCTTCTTCTTCAGACTCCTTTTCAGGCTGAAATCCTGAAATGACATCCTACCTCTAATCCATGTGGTGAGATCTTCAGGTATTCACTGACATCATTACTGTTCAGCATTGCCCTGATGTTGGTCAAGTCAACCTTCTCATATGTAAACTGCCTGCCTTCTTTTAAAACTGCAAAACAAAACTAGTTTTAATCAGAGTCACAGCAAAACCTCATTTTAAACATGTCAGAGTGCAAATCAATATCACTAGGATCCAGCTAGTTTTTGGCATAAATTAATGAAATATTGATATTTTGCCTGCATGAAAATATCATCACTTCCAATACACTGTGTGTAAAATATCCTCTAAACATCAGAGCACAACCTATACCTCCGACTACAGCTCCTACAGTCTAATTACTACTTTCAGGAAACCCACAGGCAAATGTAAGGCATCTGAATTCATACCAAGATGCCATTGTTTCAGGATTTAACACTGCATTTGTATGTTCAGTCGGGCAGTTTTTCTGATTTACCACAGTGGAAAAAATCTTGGGGATGCGGAAGAAGGGGAAAACAAGGACTTAAATCCTTTTATCCTTTCATTTTTAGGTATGATTAACTTGAACTTAGCCAAAGCAGCTCTTTTTCCCTGTGTCCTCTTTTCACATGGAAGCGCCAGAAGCATTTATCTTGCCAGGTGTCAAACTGCTGACACATGCATGTTAATTTACAAGTCAGAGATCTTATCTTAGGACCCTCCATGTATCCCAGACTTGCTACAATGCTTATACAGGCATTTACAAAATACATTGGCATCTCATAAGCTGGCTAAAGGCTCGTAAACACCAAAGAGATTTTTTACCCAGATTTATGGAATAAACATTAGAAACTACAAGGTCCTTAGAGTTGCTGCACCCTTGAAATCACAATTAATAAGCAAATTTGATGCTTGTTAGTCATCCAAAAGGATAGATTTAATAAAGAAAACGAAAGAAAAAGAAAACACTTTTCACTTTTGATGACAAGACCGTATTTTTACTTTAAAAAGTCTGTGTGCTGCTGGAGTATGATCACCGGTAGCAGCTGTCACCAGGTGTGTCACTAATCCAGCTGTCCCATAGACAGAGCTGCATTATTCAGCCACTCAGCATGCTTGCTGAAGCCTGGATTAAGGGAAATATAGTTCAAAGAAGAATTTTCATTGCAGCTCCAACGTGCAGAGTACAAAACACTTCCTTTCACAAACATTTTCCTTGCCAAAATTTCCTTTCCAGGTAATTACATTGGATTTATTTAAGTGTCCCCACCCCCCCTTTTTTTTTTGAAGGAGAATAATTGCAGCCAGATATATTTACAAGGAGTGCTTTTGTTTGCAAAACAAACACAAAGTAGTCCTCCATCTCTTTGGAGAAGTGATTAATATTAAATTAATCCATCCCTTTTGTTATACCTACACAGATTGTCTAAACTCCACTGGGCACAGAATCCAACCTGTCGTTTTAAATAGTCTGGATTATCTGTCCATTTCTCCAGCAAAATCAGTTGGTCGCTAATACGTGATTCAGAAACTGTCATTTTATTTTCACCTGCAATTTAAGAGCAAAAAAGAATGATTGTTATAAACTAGGGACATGTTTAGTTAAAAACAGTACCATTCTACAAATGCAGTAGACACGCCACACACACACCTATAAACCTCAGTGACACAAACAGCAAGAAATTCTTTCCCCAAGCAGATGTGAAATTAACTTTGCAGTCATATATAGCATTTCTCAGCACAAGCTGCATCATCAGGAGACTATGATATCATGGCTGTTCTCCATCTCTCTAATACAGATTTATTTCTTTTCAAGTAACAAAGGTCTGACATCAAAGTCTTTATGTAGCAATTTCTAAACTGAGGACTCAGCTTCAGCAAATCTCTTTTGGGGGTGGGGATGTCATTAAAGCAATAATTATTTTTTTTTCCTGCTTGCAAATATCCAGTCGTAGCTGTTCTCCATCTCGAATACAGAATTATTTCAGTGACAAAGGCCTTATGTCTTAAGTCCTTTTACAGCAATTTCTAACTGGGATGGACTGCACTGAGTTTCAGCAAATATCTCAAGGGTTTTGAGGGCAGAAGGATGTCACTAAAGCAATAAATTCTTCTTCATGCCTGTAAGCGGACAAATATTTCTCTTCTACATTTGTGTTCCCACAAACCCAGTCTCTCCCATGCTCAGATGCAGCAATTGACACATGCAGTAGAAGCCACAGTATGGCTGTTAAGAGCAGTATTAAGGTAATACTTACTTGTTTGTGCAAACTTCTCCAGTGCTATTAGTGCAAAAAGCATCACTGTCGGATGGGACTGGAAGTTCTAAACATGGGCAGTAAGAAAAGCTATTTAATAAACACACACCAGAGATGTATAGGTAAAGCTGTTAGTCTGTCACAGAATGCTGCTTTAGGTTGAAAGGGACCTCCAAAGGTAGCCCAGTCTCCTACCAAGGGCTGGTTGAGTGCCTTTGCCTACTGACTTCCAGTTACCTCCAAAGATGGAAATCCCATGCATGGGCTGGAATCTCAACTTTTATAACATAAATTACCAGTATTTATCAAACCCTAACTTTTCACAGTAATAATAAAAAAATTGCATTATAATTGCTATGTAAAAAAGATTGAAGACACTTACCAAGCTGTGAAGTAAATATTCTAATATGCCTGGGCTGAGTAAGCCTATACTTGCAGGACCTACAAGAACATTAAAAATTAAATCCATCCACAGGAACTATCACATACTCATCATTACACAGAACTTTTAAACACAAGGCAACAAATCAAAGAACACTTAAGAACTTTGCAGAAAAGCAGAAGTATGATATAGAACGATTATCATTCTTCTCAGTCAAATTTTTGCTACACATTTAATAATTACATAAGTACTGCTAAATTACAAACATCCTCAGTTTTACCTGCTGTTTCTAGCCACAGTTCTGAGTTTTCTTTCAGAGTCAAAATATAAAGACCAGCTCCATTTATCAGTAGCTCAAAATAGGAAAAGCTGTGTATCCAATATAGCCTACTTGGTAGTTTCTTATACAATTTGCAGCAGCTTGATAGCAAGCAGCCAATTTTTAAAAAAAATGCCCTGAAATACTGTCTGACTGATCCAGTGAGATACACAAAGGAATCAAACTGTGGCTGTTACGCACTCTTAACAAATTGCAATGGGTTCCACCACAGCATTAACAGATTTGCTGCCTGAGCTGAGACAGTGAGATTCATGTCCATTAAGACAAAAGTAGATCGTAGATTTTAGGATCGCATTTTAAATTAGTATAATAGGGTACTCTAGTATAAAAATGCTTCCTGCCCTCGTTCTTTTTTTTTTTGACAGAAATATTGAAATTATTTTTAATAACTGTTACCTGACTGGACAAAAATAAAAATCACTTCTTTTTCCTGATCACTTTCAGAAAAGAAGAAAAACTAGGTAAAAAACAACAATCAGCAGGAAGGAAAATTAATCTATTGGTTTCCAGGAGTGTACTAGAAATGTCAGGGAATAAAAAGTTCTATGCAAAAAGTCACCTTGCAGTAGAGTCCCAGCAACATTCTTCTAAGCAACCCAGAAGAGAGAATCTTTCCAGCTAACTACAATACAGCAACACATTTAGCACAAGTATCTTTCTTTTTTGTTTCTATACAGCCTCCAAGACTACTACCTGCTACTCCTGCCCACTCGCTAAAGAACTACAAGTTCTCAGTCATTCACACACAGCCAGAGTACGTATGCAGAGACCAATTCCCAGTGTAAGGCAATAGGTCATAAACAAACACCAATCCGCAACTGCTACCCACGTGTCAGAAGAATTTGGGTTTTTTAAGTATTTGGCTTTAGGAATGGCTCATTCAGGCCCAAGCCACTGACTGTTAAACATTTTAATGGGGCAGTAGACTTGGACACAGCTGTCACACAAGGTCTCCCCTCAATGCAGAACATTCTTCAGTTGTAAGAAAACGTTTCTGAACTAGTCTGTTGAGGGCGCTAGAGTAGAAGGTGTTTCAGTGAGTCAGACAAGCGTTCAGGAGAACCCCCGGCCTTTACCTGCTAACTTCTCTGCTAAGCAGCCCAGCACTGCAGTCGTGTTCCGGTGTTTGGCAGGGTGACAAGCATCCTGGCAAGCAGCAGCTCCACTTAAGTTTAATATTTCAGTTAACTTTTGTAATGCATCCTGAAAAAGAAAAATCGGAAATATCTTGAACATTACAGACAGATGCAGTTTTCCCCCTAACCGAATGCAGTACAATAAACTATTTTCACATTATATTACTGAAGTCAGCATTGTATTACAGACAGCATGGAATATTTATCTTCCAAGATAAGAAGATAATAAAGAACAGATGAGCAGTTCAACCTAACCAAGAGCTGTAACTAAAATTACAAGCAGATTACAAGCAGAGGTCATTGCTGGGATCAACAACTCGGGATACATACAACTGAGATACCTATGGTAACAGGAACCAGAATGGTAAACAAAGGCAAATACCACCAATCAGCACATATGGCACTATTGCCATCTAATCTGTTTCCAGTACCCTAAAGCTCATGCCCTTTCCAAAAGAACAGAGCTGGTTTAGACTTTAGAATTCAGGACTAAAGAGATGTGCCCTGCAACCAGGGCCTACATCCCCATCATAAATTTAGTATGCTGCCAGATTTACAGGACATCATAAAAGGTATTCTTGAGTGCATAAATGGCTCTCTGTAGTCCCACTACTTTAGGAAACTCCTAGAGGGTAGTATCTAAAATGCCACCATTTGACATGCTTCATTCAAAATTATAAGGATAAAACTCCAGATAGATCTACAGCATATCTTCCATTCTGAGAGTAGTTGGGGGTTAATCTAGAGCCAGAACAAGTTATCCCACAGGGAGAACCCCAGCCCACAAAGTTCTACATCCTCCTCACCTTTCCAGACTTCATGAAAATTTCAGCTGATTCAGACTGAAATTGTGTGTCAGGCCAGGATCTAATTAAAATAGAACTCCTCATACTGCAGTCATCAGCGGACCACTTGGAAAAAAAATGAGTACTGCTCCAGTTGAATGTATGTGGCTTTTTGAACTGAGTTCTAGCCACAGAACTAAAATCAGGTTGCTGTGTTTTGTACAGTGATAACCCTGAGAAGTAGTTACGTTCCCAAAAGAAAAGCCACAAAACCAGAGCTGATGAACAAGATTGTTGGCAAGTAGAAAAAACACAGTAAGAAGACAGGATGACTGAGCTACAGACTTCGAATAGAAAAGACTAAAATTAGACTCTTGACATACTCTGATACAGCTTTTAGCCATTATTAGAAGTATCAGAGAGATCAACTATTTTGACTTAATTAAAGACTTTATAGAATAAACAGTTTAACATACTCCCATTTTAACTTTAGGGACTTTATAGCCTACAATAACAGAAAACAAAATACAGCTGCTTCTGTTCTCCAGCTGCCATAGAAGTGGGGCACTGACTTGCAACCCTTCAGATCAAAAACTTAAGCTTATCCTAAATAGAAAGAAAATTAACAGCAGATAGCACGTTACTGGGCTGTAAGTGACCAGCAGACCCTACAACTGCAACTCTTTGTGCTTTAATGAGACTGCACACCAGCAAAAAACCTCTGTGTGCTTCAGAAACAGGCATCTTACTCTTTTTCTGTTGTTAAGGTCAGTTATTTCACAGCTAACACCGTAAAATTAAAGTACCTATATAACAGTCACATTATTTGTGACTTTATGTTTATACTATTTATGTTTATACAGGGCTATTTTGAAAGGCTTTCAAAAACCAATTAATTTGATTGCCAAGAACATCAAACAGCTGAACAAAAAACCACAAAAGTCACTCTTTGCATGACTCAAATCGGTGGTCTCCACTTCCTGATTGCTTTTTCAAAGCAGGCAAAATTTCTAGTCTTAGCTTTGCTTTCAAAATCATTCTGCAGTCCTTTGTGACAGACATCATACAACATTTAACTTGTTCAAAAGTCTCAGCTGACTTTAATCAATAGCCTAGAGGGAAAACAAACTACTTCAGGCAGTTAAAGCTTGACTAACTCTCCAGCCACTCATGCATTTATAGCAGACAAAAAGCTACCAGCTTTTTATATCCCTAGCAATGCATACTGAAAACTAAAGTTGGCAGCATAAGAATTAAATTAAAAAATGAAAGCTGCAATGATGTCATCATCATTTTCTGATGAAACGAGAAAAGGATGAGCGTTTGAAGACAGACGAGTTCTCTGTATAATACTCATTTTTAAAGGACTCAAGAACGGTTTGCATCTTGAAGCACTTGATGCTCTCACTAAAACACCTGTAGCAACACAGTAACACCACCACAGGTCACCTTTCCATCCAAAAAACACATTAGTGGTCAGTGGAGAAAACTCCAATTTACCAAAACCATACCTAGATATTTCATAGTTAAAATTGCCAGTTGTTTAACTTAACGCTCCACCTTGTTTTGCCTTATGTATGTGCAGGGCAGGCACAAATTCGACAGTGACTTGCAAACGTGCAGCTTCCAGAACTTGAGAACAAGACAGCAGAACTTGTCCTCCTCCTGCAGCCTCCACAGACCCTCGCCGCAATGCATGTGCGAGAAGGCAGCAGGAAAAGCAGCTAAAGACCAAAGGCTCTTGTCCTTGATTTATCTTGATTTTTCATTTTTCCCTACAGTGCTTCTAGCATTAAGCAGCAATTAGATACCAAGTCACCAAATTACTCAAAGTTACACCCATTTTCTGAACAGCTCACAGTCCTGCCTCACTGGTGAAACCCACCCAGAAGCCATCATGGGTGTGGCCACCACAAATAACTGAAATTCAGCTGCAGATAAATACATACGCTTTAGACTCACTTTTGTTGGCAATGGACATTCATCAAGTAGTAGGGTTATAACAGCTGGTCCCAGGGGATCTTCTAATGGAATAACTCTAATTAAAGACTGGACAACTTCCAACCAGCCTTCATCTGTCAACCATAAAACAGAAGTGACACTCAGAATTAACACTGCAATTCTGAAGTGTTCAAAATACATCCCTAAACGTAAATTGAAAAATCCTCAAAATTACCCAGTGAGTTTACAGACACTAGGAGAAAAGAAAAAGAAACAAACCTCACAGTTTACTTTTCACATCACTGTCTTAGTTCGTAGTAGGTTAGAAGTTTAACCTCAAGGAAAAAAAGTTTGCAGCAGCTTGTGTACTAGTGATCACCCCTGTTGTTTGGAGAACTATTTGGCCCAGACCAGAGCACCCTTTAGTTCCCACTAACGTTAGGAAGGGGACACTCATGACTAGTACGGACAAGCACTTTGTTCCAGTGTCATAACCAAGAGTTCAGTATCCAATGTTGAGTCTTAAGTGTTAAATGCTGCATCCATGATGACACTAAAGAAATATTTTCTTCAGTCAGAATCTGAGTACTCTTCTTGAATTCCCTCAGTAACACAGACTTACAGGAACTGAATTATTTGTCCCACACCTCCTGGTCTAAAGAACGTTTGTCTTCCTAAGAAGCAGCTCTCACAGTTTAATGAGTAGACAAGGGCTTCTACTTGCAAGTAAACAACAACCCATATACGATGTTAAACTACCAATAAATTAAACGGATTTAGAGTTAGAAGAAACTAGTTTACTTAGATAACACAGAGTCTGCATCTGCATAAAGGTGAGGGAAGCTGAACAGACTTGATGCTCCCTTCAACAACAACAAGAAAACACAAGTAACAGGTTAGAGTTTCAGTTTTGTTAGCATGTTCCCCTGAACATTTTACTGAAGTTCTGTAATGCCTAGTCAGGTTGATTGATTAATTTTGATACAGAAATAAATTTCCTGACACTAGTACCAGCTCTACCAAGATAGAAAAAAAATTCACCCAAACCTCCACTTAAATTGATGGAGGTCTTGAGCTGGGACAATTTCTCTGACTGTAACAGGATAAAAGAGCCCTTGCACAATCGCAGTGTCACTTGCAGGAGCACTTGGGGACAAGGCTGGAACATCTACATCAATAAAGTAGGGGTCTAAGGACAGCAAATCCCAAGACAAAGCACATGCTGTTTGAAAACAGTGGAGCACAAGGGTTTTAATCATGTCTAGATAAATATATGAGTTGTTTCTTCCTTATGGCAAATACATTATTTGTAGCTTAGGGTTTAACGGCATTATACCATGTTTGTGGCCATCCCTTCACTGCTTCCAGAGAGTTCACATGGGAATGTTAACAGTGTTCAAAAAACTCAGGCAAATGCAATGAACTCAGTGAAGCTTTTGAAGGGCAGAATGGTGTTTTGGATCCCACATTGCTAGTACTACAGCAAGTCGTAATATATACTGCAAACGTATTTTTCTTTGCAAAAAAGAGTTGGGTTTTTTTTTTGCTCTGGAGTCACAACTGAAATGCCCAACACATTGCCTTGATACCTGTTTCTGCCATTTCATGCAACGTGATCATTGAATAAGGAGGCTCCTGGTCACTGAAAGAGATATTAGACAGGTCAAAATTTATGCACAACTATCAACATAATACACCAAATAAAATTATAGTAAATGATAATACAACAGACAGAAAATGAATCCAGTAAGTATTTAACAAAAGGAAGGTACACAGGTTGCAGACTGCTCATACCATTTTCAGATCTGAAACACAGATGGGATTTGAGCCTTCCTCTGGCTCAAAGTCAACATCTGTATATCTACAATAGCTGATAAATGAAATGGCAATTCATCTGTGCATGTCTAAAAGGTGGACACAACACTTAGACTTAGACCTGTTCATTAGCAGGACTCCTCAGAGTATGAAACAAGAGACTCTGTATCAGGTCATGAAGTGAACCAAGAGCAGAACACAAGGGACATAGTTTAAACATGATTATTTCACAGTTCTCTGCTAAATATACGAATAGTTGAAAAAACTCCACAAAACTGAAAGGCAAGCCAAATATCAAACTCATTATGAGTTTGAAAGTTAAGGCAGTTTAACTGAAGACATTTAGCCCAATTCCCTTTCCAACATGAAAAATATGAAAAGTTCAATCAGATTAGTTCCTCAGTCTGGTTTGTTGGAGCAATGGCAAGAACCTATGGCCAGCACCTCTCTGAGCAAGTGCTCCTGTTGGAAACACCTAAAGCAAGACCTCAGTTAAGCATCTCCAGATCCAGAAAAACCTTATGCAACAGTAGCAGGTCCCAAATGCTTTGTTCAGTGCTACAGACACTGTGAACTAATGCCTGGCTTTGAATGACATGTGCCATGCTTCATTTCTACCACACACCTCTGAAATTAAACCAGAAATGCTAAATGCAGAGGAATTTCAGAGACTTTCAACACAGATTAATCATGCAGATAAACTACCTAATTTTTAGCATTAATTATAAAAGAGAAAAAACTTGGTTTTGACTAAAAATATGTTTAAAATACATGCTTTTCTTAACAAAAAATTTACACTTTCATATTTACACACAAAAATGCTGAAGTTTAAACACATTTTTATACTGCTGTAACACTGGAAACAAGTATCCCCCCCATCTCTTCTCCTTTCTGCTGGAAACTCATGTCCCCAGCAGGAAAAAGCAGTGCAACAAGGCAAGCAGTTACCTCAGGAGAAAGGATGTAAAGACTCAAAGAAAGAAAAAAAAATATCGTAATTTAAAAAAATTATATAATAAAGAAGGAAATTTTTATCGGCAAGATTTCTGATTTTGTGATGGGTAGCAGGGGATTGCAGTTCTACACGGAACAAAGTCCCACAGATTGGCCATTTTAACCACTTAATTTCTAGCCATCCCCTCCAGCTGCAACCTTCTTAATATTTAGAAGCCAGTCATTTTGCTAATTTTTGAATTTGTGAAGTAGCGCTTTATACAAACTCCAAAAATTAGTACTTAAGCTTCATTTCCTCAGAAGAATAACTCCTTTTCTTCTAGATATGAGGGGGGGGGGGAAAACATTTGTCAAATGTTTTATGTCTAAAATTTGAGATTTGATTTAAAAAAAATAAAAACCAACAAGAAAACCTTAACAATCAAACTGTTCATTGCAGATCACTGTGTAACAACTTAATTTACAATTTATCCCAGTGCCCCCATGTATTAACTTCCAGTATAGAATTCAGAAAAGAAATTGTCAGAAAAAGGGGTTTGCCTTCCATTCTTTAGGTTGCTGTCTTTTGCTCTTTAATACTGTACTGTCATACTGAAGCCCGTATTTCCAACCTGCTGTTAAATTATGTATTTTCATTTCGGTTTGACTTTATTCTTGCACATTTTTTGACATGAGAATATATTTGTCAGCGATTCCTTCGGTTATGGTGTTTTCAAAATTGAGAAGTCAGGCTCTAGGAGGAACGGGTGATAAAGTGACATGCTTGCTGCTACGGTGTCCTACCTACACTGAAACAGAGTCACAGCATTGTCAGAGTTGGAAGGGACCTCTAGAGATCATTTAGTCCAACTCTCTTGCTAAAGCAGGATTGCCTAGAGCACATCAGTCAGGACTGCATCCAGGCGGGTCTTGAAAATCTCCAGAGAAGATGACTCCACAACCTCCCCGGGCAGCCTGCTCCCGAGCTTTGTTACCCTCACCATAAAAAAGTTTCTCATATTTGAACAGAACTTCCTGTGTTCCAGATTGTGCCCATTGCCCCTCATCCTGTCACTGGGAACCACTGAGAAGAGTCTGGCTCCATCCTCCTTCAAGCCATCCCTTAGATATTTATAAGCATTAATAGGGTCTCTCCCCAGTCTTCTCTTCTCCAGGCTAAAGAGTCCCAGCTCTCAGCTTTTCCTTATAAGGGAGATGTGCCAACCCCTCAATCATCTTTGTTGCCCTACACTGTACTCCCTCCAGTAGGTCCCTCTTTCCCTTGAACTGTGGAGCCCAGAACTGGATGCAGTATTCCAGTTGTGGTGTTACCAGTGCAGAGTAGAAGGGAAGAATGACCTCCCTCAGCCTACTGGCCACACTCTTCCCTACGCAGCCCAGGATTCCATTGGCCCTCTTGGTGACAAGGGCAGATTGACCACTTTAAATAACTTCCTGTTCTTCAATGTGTTTGGAGATAACATCTGGAACAAGTCACTCCATTACCTTCCCAGGGACAGAGGTGAGACTAACAAGCCTGTAGTTCCCAGAGTCCTCCTTGCCCTTTTTGAACATTGGAGTGATATTGTCCTTCCTCCAGTCCTCAGGCACCTCTCCTGTTCTCCATGACCTTTCAAAGATGATGGAGAGTGGCCCAGCAATAACATCTGCCAGGCTCTCTCAGCACTTGTGGGTGCACCCCATCAGGGCCCAATTTGGCCAAGTGTTCTCTAACCCAGCCCTCCTCTACGGAGGGAAAATCTTCCTCTCTCCAGACCTTTGCCCTTGTCTCATGGGTCTGGGATTCATGAGGGACAGCTTTGGCAGTGAAGAGGAAAGCAAAGAAAGGGTTCAGTAACTCCACTTTCTCCGTGTCTTCCAGCAATAAGGTGCCCACCTCATTCATCAGTGGGCCTACATTTTCCCTTGTCTTCCTTTTTCTATTGAAACCCAAGATTTCCAGACATGGAATTTTTTTTTCCCCTCCAAGTGTGCATTCCTATTAATTAAACAATGGCTATCATTAGCTTCATGTCAGTCAGAAAGGCACCCTAAATGTTTTTCAGGCCTATTTAGACAGCTTGCCTCATCCACAAGACTCTCCATTATTCATATCCACAGGTCTTGGTCTTATCTGCAAGAACTTGTAATATTGAGCCAATGTTCTAAAACTGGCTGTGTCTTTCCAACTGCTACAGTATGACACAAAGGAAACTGGTATAACAGTACAGCCCATGTTTGGGGTCCCCAGGATGAGACAGACATTGCTATAGGGAAGTGTGTCCGGTAGAGGATTTCTAAGATGGCTGAGGGCTGGAGAAAGTGACATACAAGCAGAAGGTAACAGAAACAAGTTTGTTCATCCTTGAGGGGGAGGTAGTGGAAAGGAGGAGAAATCACACTGCTGTCTGCAGCTATGTCATGGGAAGGAACAGAAAAGACAAGGCCAGACTCTTCTCAGAGGAGCACAGCAACAGGACAAGAGTAAACAGGGGTGTGCTGCAACGTGGGAAATTTCAGCTTTAAAAAATATTTATTTTAAAGCATGGGAGCAGTCATACACTGGACCAGGAACCCAAAGAGGTGGAAAATATCTGTATTCTGAAGACGTTCAACACTTGACTGGGTAAGACCCTGAACCACGTGCTCCCATTAGACCTGTGTTTTAAGCAGCAGGCTGGAGTGGAGGAACTTGAAGAGGTCCAATCCAACCTACGTCATTATGTGAGTCTAAGGAAACATTTCACTGGGGTCTGTATGAAATAATACAGTAGCTTCACGAATTTGTCAGAAGCAAGACTTCAGGAACAGTGAAATAATTATGCTTATTGTCCCACTGCAGCATAGGAGAGCACTTACAAGATTACAACACTGATTGCAAGACCCACAGGAACAGGATCAACTATGCATAAGTGTTGGGAAACAGCTTAAAGAGCTGAACAGGGAAAAGTGGAAGCATGCAAGATCAGGGAGGGATTTTCCAAAGATTTTTGACATGATTTTAATGTAATGATTTGAAGACAGACCCCAAAATAAAACCTGTTAAAAAAGCCTCTTAGATTTAAATATTCAAGGGAAAAAAAGCATGTCCTGGTATTTCTATTTAAAGCATTTTGCAACAGAAAGGCAAACTCCTCCTCTGCATGCCCATTCCCGAGTAACAACGCAGGTACGTTAATCAAGGCTCACTTATCTTGAGCCTCATCCACCTTCAACTCAAACCCTAGCTGTGAAGCTAAAATAGCATTTTTCCTTCCGTTTCATCCTTTCCAATTCCTAACCTGCACCTAACCCAAGAGGCGATGAGCAAACTTAACCCATCATTTTGAAGGTACTTTTAAAGCTTAGCAAAAAGCAACACAAAAATTGAAAAAATAACGATGAACCCATAAATATCCCCCAGACCCTTAACAGCTGCCTTGAGCACACAAGGAATGCAATGCTGGAATTGCAAGTTGAAAAGCCACAACATGCTGTCTTTAAATAGTAGGCAGAGTTATAACTGGAAGGTGAACCTCAATTTGTTTATACAAGCTATCTAAAAATCAAAGCTCTCAGTTTTGCTTAACCATTTCCAAAGAAGTAAATACAGCCTGAAAACAGAAAGTTTGTACAACAACTGATTTTTAGGAGAAGCTCTCAAACTCTGGAGCATTCATCACTTCCTAAACTACCTATGGCAGGTAAGAACTACTGAGCACACTCCTCCCTCATCCCACCTGGGTGTAGGCTCACACAGGAACTGTGAAAAAGCTCCTCAGCTCCTGGAAGAGTCTGTACCTGGGCATCAGAAGCTATTTCTGTTACCTAGGGAAGGTGCTCCTCTCCTAAGCATCCAGCTGGAAACACACAGCTGCTTCAGAGAGAGTCAGATGTAGATCGGTGAGAGGATGGAGACACAGTTTGAGAGAAGACAAGAACATTTTCATGTTGAATTATTCTTTGAGGAGGTACTTACTTATCTACTAATGTCCGAATTACAGCCAGTGTGTCAAGTACTAGCCCATCCACATTCTGTTTTTTCCTTCTTGGTTCATGAGGCCCTCGACCCCTCCTGGGTGGACGGACAGGGTCCCTTGGGTGGCTTCTTGCTTCAGGTACGTGTACTCTGCTGTTCTCCATTTGCCGACTCCGAGATTCCACATTGTCTTCTGTTCCACTGTCATCACGGCAGACACACGAGTTTCCCATATTGCTTGCCCCCGAGGCTCCCAGTAAACAGGGAATGTGGTGCTCTAGAGTCAACAGTAAACCTTGGAGAAGGCTTCTGCTAGCATAGAACACAGCCAAAGCAACTACAATCATCTAGAAAGTTCTAACAGTAATGTTTATGTGATCCTGAAGTGTGATTTTTTTTGCATTGTAAGTGTTGCTATCAGCTGGAATGAATGGGAAATTGGAGACTTAATTTCTGGTATAATCAGTTAAAATACAGATTGGTCATCCAGAAGGAGGTCTGAAAAAGCAAAGCCAAAAAAAGAGTCAGTGTTACGGCTTCTAATGAATAACAGAAGATTTCTGATATTAGTAAACAGAATCAGTCTTGGTAGACAAAGCACCTTGGAAACATAAGGTTTGTACCCAAAGTCTGTTGCAAGGAGGGAGAAAGGGAGAAGAAAGAAGTTCATTGGGTCAGTAGCTCTTGCCCAAACACTGTTCCTTTGTACACTCCCTATTATTTCCTATTTCTTCCATGGGTTTGGATGCAGAGGAAAAACTTTGTGCTTAAGTCTAGCACATCACTACCCTGTAAGTATTAACAAACCAGTTTCATTTGTTCTTTACCCTTTATAAAGACTTATTGCTTAGGCCACATAAATAAAGGTTGTATGCACATTAAAGGTTCTCATTTCGTAACAGGAATACTTAGTATCACTTCCAGACAGACTCCACAACATAGGCAAAGCTGTAAAGAACTGATCTTACAGTTATGGCCTACCTCAACAAACAACAGGTTTAGCATTGAACTGTTTCATGCATCTGTGAGGAAACACATCTTTTTAGAACATGCATACGTGAACTGGATTATTACCAAACCTGAAATAAATAGGGATTACAGACACCATATTAATGCCTACAAATCTAACTGGGATTTTGAAAAGTGTGTCTTTTGTGCAGGTTGTATGCTTGTTTGTATGCAGCATCAAACCAATCTTCCCGTTTTGGGAACAAAGGCTAGTACAATCATTCTTTTGTTCTCAGTTCAAATGGTTTGGATCAAATACAGGCCCACTAGAAACTGCAGCTCCCTCCAAATCACTACATTGAGAATGCTAGCCAGAACAAAAGAATTCAAAATTTTATTTCATTACATTTTTTTCATTACATCAATGTAATGTCCTATAGAAAGAGACTCTACATTATGTTACAATAGACCATTAATCTAAAAAAATTACATTATGTCTCAGCTAAAATAAAGCCCTACAAAAGACATCATTTAATTACTCATGCACTTCAAGCATACCAGAATAAGTAAGTCACTTTTAAGAATAAATGTATGTTATTCTTTTAAGAATAAAGGTTAACATTTAAGCTAGAAGTTATGATAAATATCCTATAACAGATTATTACCATTCTACAATTAAATAGTTTATTTAACAGCAGACATGTATCACCATAAAATTAAAAGAAAGTCAAAGATAGTTGCCACCTTTCAAATATGAAAGGCCCCCCGCCATTGGAGCCAACTGGCAACCATGCAATTGCTGGTGCCATTTGAGATAAGATCATAGCAATGTTATTTGGGAAGCCAGACATTGGCCAGAGAAACAAGTCTCTGGATATACAGCAGCCATTGGAAAAGCACTGCAAACAAGCTTTCAGACTCTTATGTAGTTTGAAGCATGTTATCTTCTTTTAGCACAGTGAAAAGTTTAGTGTTAAGAAATTAACTGAAGGCTAACTAGGAAAGAAACCTCCAAGGGATTCATTGAAAAAAAAAAACAAACAACAAACCACAACCCAAACAAACAAAAAACAAAGAAGATATTTACTTCTTATTCAAGAAATTCCTAAACCCCAGATCATTAAAGGGGTTTCAGCATAAGAACAGGCTTGCCTTACTCTCTAAGAGCTCTGAACATAAGAGGTAGAAGATCAGGCTCAGTCCCTCCATCTGAGCCAGTGCAGCTGCTCTCTCCTCCACTGGCAAATAAGAAGTAGGTGTGAGGTGTGTCAATACAGACTGCATAGATGTTAGACAGAATTGTGTAACATTACAACTTGTTCAAATGACTTTAAAAGGTTTGGATCTGGGCATTTAATAATTTAATTTTGTTTGTTTCTTTCTTTTTTTTTTTTAAATGCTAGTTACATTAAATACAAAACTTACTTTCCTAATGAAAAAATGTGTGTATTTATGAATCCAGATTATTTAAGGGCAGTTTAGTAACATAATACTAAAATGTAAAACAGATTTAGCATTTGAATTGGTTCAGCTGTTTGTAACTTAGGAAAACGTTTACAGAGTGAATCTACCTTGTCATCACAATAAGTACGGAAAAGCCGTATTTTAAGGACGAGTAACATGTAAGAACCTACCCAAGGAAACAAAACCAGACATAAATCAAGGCTAAAACAACTGATCGTTGAAACCTAGGGTTTCTGTTTGACAACTTAATGCATGATTAAAGACAAGCTTTTGTGATCAACTCACCCTTAAGTATGTTTGGTGCAGAAAGGGTTGAGCTTGCTCAAAGTACTGGAGCAGCTTTGAGCTGTAGTTCTCTTTTTTTTTTTTTTTTTTTCCTGTAGTTCTCCAGGGCACAAATGCACTTGTCTCTGGAAAAGCAGCACTCTGAGCCTTTGTGGAAAGTGAGTCATTACAGGTGACTCTGCTTTCACTTTTCGGAACTACACTGCAGAGTCCCTGAAGACAGAGGGAAAAGAAAGAACAATTCACTTGGAATGAATGCCTCCACAATCAGCATAGGCCAGCTCCTCTCTCCACCCACCATGACAGCAAACCAGGCTGCTATTTTCAGCCACATTTGTCTCAAATCTTCAGAAACCAGGTTGCCACCTACTAGCCTTGCAAGTAGACACAGCTACAGACAACCCAATCCATATCTACAGCCTTGGTATTCCAGGCACCATAACACCAAGCGCACCTCTTCCCCTCAGATTGCTGCTCACAGGAGGAAAGGAAGCAATAAAGCAGTAATATCTGCTCCAGATCACCCTGAAATAGGGACAGCAGAAAATAAAAGAAAGTACACTATAAAAGTTGATTAGATAAAGGGAAGAGAGAAATGTCAGGATAAACTCCCTTTATTTACTAGAAGAGCTGAGTTCAACAACATTCCCTTGGCTGTTGCTTCCCATCATGTACAAGGAGTTAATTGTCAAGCCTCAAATTGAAAGACTGAATAATTAGGAACAGAAGGTACAAGAAGAGATTGCAACAGATCCACCTCTAACCCAGCATGCCTGGACAGAGTATGTGTGCATGAAGAGATATTCTGAAGTGCAAAGGCAAAGCTTTTTAAGAAAAAACTTTCAAACCAGTGACGTAGATTGCATTTGAGCTGGCATATTTTTTAAGCAGATCTTTACAACATTACAATGAACTGTGACTTTAGCATTAGGCTGCTGTTGGCCATCCCAAGTCCCTCAGTCTCACTGCTGGAATAAAGAAGACAGAGACATCAAACTTCAGGTCAAGTCAGCTGCAGGATGGAGCAGCGGAACTCAGTAGAAAATGGTGATGCAGGTGCTGAGAGTGATCAATTCTGCTTCTGTCCAAACTCAGAGACCTTGGTGACACAACCAATACACAAAAGCAAAGGCATTTTGTATATGAAAGATTAAATATATTATTGTTTCAATAAGAGCTAACAATCTCTGCATACAGAGATAGGAAGAAATTTTAAAATTTCATTTCAAGTCTAATTTTTGCAAATCCCTGATCTCAACTAAACCTACACACAAAAATATATATTTTTTTTTTAATTCAAATAAACTTAACAGCCTTCTTGCAAGTGTTGTAGGGGACAAAAGAGGAATTTAAAAGACTTCATCTAAAAGAAGAAAAAAAATAAAATCAAGGAGCAAACCCAGAATAACATGAGCAGTATCAACACAGGAAGCTTGGCCTGGCAGCAGATCCTTAGAGCTGGGTATAACAGCAAGTGCACAACAACAGACAGACAGGCTATTTTCTAGTGAGTCAAAAGTCTGAGAGTCAAAAGCTCCATCTCCTGAGACAAAGGCTGCATGTTTGCTTTGCTGTTAAAACCCAGCTAAGCTAAACAAAAGAACTAATCTTTCACAATCCATTTAAACTCTTTTTTCAGTAGTTACACTGCTGGAAGTCTTTGCAACTGCTTTTAAAATTTAGCAGTCTTACATTGTAACACCAGTCATTACCAAAGTGTACTGTTTTTCTTAAAAATTATGGTATTGGAGAATTTAGCTTGGTTTGTGACTTTTACCTTTCATATTTTAATACCACATCAAACTCAAATATGTGATAACAGCTAAGATCCACCTAAGCACCAGCAGCAGAGTAAGAACAAGTTTCCTTGAAAGGCCACTGGAGCACAAACCCATTTCCTGTTGTCAAGGCTACACTGACACTGTGCAAACACCATTTTCTTAAACAATTAGTGCAAGCAAAAACAGAACTGAAAGTCTTCAGATGAGGCAGTGGTGTGTGAAAATACCGGCAAGAACTAAAGCTAGAGGATGGAAAGAAAACAGGTTCTCTGTGTTAAAAGCTGCGGCCACTTTCCTCATAATTACCTGGATTTTGTGTCATTCAAATGTATTGCAGTGCTAGAAAGTCCCATCTCATCACTTTCACACTTGCCTGAGCAACATTCTTTGGCAAATTTACAAAATGATAACAAGACTATGAAGGCCATTCATAAATCAGCATCCAGATTTATAAAAGTGGTAACACTTTATTTTACTTTGAAATGGTCTTTTATTAAAAACTTGACCCCACATTTTTAAGTGCAAGAAATGGTAACGGCAGCAGCCAGGAACTCCTTTTCAACAGGCATCATCCATTCACTCTGAATTCTGGCCATCAGATGCTACTTTAGGATGCAGGACTACAAAGTTGCCAAACATATGATCAAAATTTAAGTTTTTTTATTCTATAGAAATTACCCGGCATCAGTACCTTTCTCTCTAAGCAGATCCTATGGGTTCAGCAGAGAATGCCAGTGCCTGACACCTCCTCCTTCATCCCAGCGCCCATCCCAGGACACCTACCACCCTGGCCCAGTTTCCCCAACCAAAGCACCAAGCTTAGGGGAAAGCACTGGTGGGTTCCCAGCCTTCCACATCCCTGCACTCCTCCACTGGCTGTCAGGACCATCCCCACCAGAACAAAGCTGCTGTCAAAGCTACACAGAGTGACCAACCTGCACCAGCTGGGAATCTCAGTGGGAAAGATTGAATCATCATCCATTGAAATGAATGCTATTTGTCTGGATTTGCACTTTCCCGGCAGCACAGATCCCAGCCTAGATACCCAGGAGATGCCTCCTCTGGATCGTTCAACAGAGCACACCAATGGAGGAGCCAGTTCCAAGCAGCATTAGGCTCATTTTCTCTGCAATAAGCAGCCCAAGTGGTGGTGATTCATCCCCTCAAATATTCGTTTACAGCCAACCCTAATACTGCCTCATGATGGAAAAGGCCTCTCCTTTCCATGAAATGGAGAGCATTGCCAAGCAAGCAAAACAATAAACAACAAAACTCATGCACATAAATAAGCAGAGAAGGCTTCAGCTACTGGAAGCACTTCTCTAGCTTCTGCCTCTGTTCAAGATTAAGATCAGCAATTTCTCCCCTTAAGAGTGGAGTAATACAGGAGCTCAGTCATCAAACCACACAGTAAAGTTGTCAGCTTTTTCAGATGCTAAACTGTGAGAGTTTGGAGCAGCAACTTCCTATTAAGGAAATCAAATAATTAGAAATATTTCCTTAGCATTTCTTCTCAAATAAATGATGCTCCTAAAAAGCAAAAGATGGAAATAGTTGTGATGGCAGTTGGATGAAAAGTTCAAACTACTTTGAGAAGGAAACACAACTATGAATAGCTGCAAGATAATTAACTTCAATACAGAAATAAGAAAAAGGCTCATTTGCAACCATAAGCTTTTATACCACAGAGAAGGTATCAGCTGTGAAATGATCAGGGCAGGTGATAAAAACCAAGAATTGCCAGTAAATGAAATACAATTATAACGTGAAATAGAGACTGTCTTAGGAGATCACATTGAGCTCTGCAGTCAGCCTCACAACTGTAAGACTTGTGCAACTAAAGAGAAAGAGCTACTTGGCATCTAGTGTGGCTACCACATAGCACATGCAAGAAGCAGACCGCAGGCTTCAGGAGGAGCAAGTAAATGCTATGCCAGTTCTTTTGTGTGTAGTAACCAAACATCACATTGTATAATCCAGAGCAAACCCCTAATTCAATCCTATTTTCTTCAAAAATATCCCAGAGGGTTAAGACTAGTGTCAAAAGAGCATTTACTGGCACGCAGTGCGTCAGCATCCCCAGGACAAAGCCACTGCCACAGTTATTTGCTTTCTTGCTGTAGCAAGAACACCACAAACCGAAAGCAAACTGACGTTGACTGTGCCTGTTTCACATGGAGAGAGACTAATCACATCTCAAAACTTTCCAGCTTCTGTCCAAGTGCCCATCAATGAAAACCCAAGGCTGCACAGGGTTTATGCAAAAAATTGCACTTTAACCCTGTGGTCTTCTCTAGGAAATTGTAGCTTTGTCAGAAACAGAGTAGCTGGAGGATCTTATTTTTTGTTTGACTATTATTACAGCAAGTCAAAGAAGAAAGAAGCAGGAGACACTAACAGCCACCACAGTAGTTTCTTTTTCTGTAGGCTCACTGGTCAGATTTTATAGTCACCTGTACGCTGAACTACTTTGCCTTTTTACTTCCTTTCAGTTTGTTTTTAAGCTGTTTTGGAAATGCTAAAATTGCAATGTGGATTTAAAGTGAACCTCTCTGTCTCACTTAAAGTAGCGTCTACGAAGAAGGTAAAGAGACCCCTGCCCTACCCAGACTGTGCTCTACCTCTGGGCACAGAGACCCCGGTGCTCAGGATTGCTCAAGCATCACAAACTGTTCTGTTGCAGCACTTTCTGAAAGAGAAACCAAAGCATTCACCACCTCTTCCTTCCGCAGCTCATTTTCTCATCTCCCTATCATTTGGGTGGAACTGTCCTTTGTACCACAGCCTTTGGAAAACCTAAGCTCTGCTTTAACACTTGGAATGTCTAAACCACCCAGTCCCCCACTGGTATCAATCACACAGAACAGTCTGCTGTTCCTCAGACCACTGACGTGTCATTTACATTTCTTGCTCGAGAAATAGCTATGCTTTGGGGCAGATGAATACGCACCCAAACTTTTTAAAAGACAGTAGTATGTGACAGCTCCGGGGAAGTCAAACAAGACTTGCCTCCAGCTGGCTGACAGGGCAGAGCAGGTGCCCAAGGAGCAAAGCATAATGCGCTGCTTCAGAAGTGGTAGTAAGATAAGGATAACACCCTGCAGATGGCAGGGAACACTAATCCTACAAACTGAAGGGACACAAGCACATTAAATAAAATTGATTAGCTATACCATATTAAGTTTCAGCACATTCATTTGGCACTTTATGTCTAAGCTTCATTCAAAGGCTTAGACACAAATCCTGCAATTAATTCAATTTAATCTTCCTTGCTGCCCTGAAAGTTACAGATGTTATCAACAATAAACAAATTGGCTACATTTTGGCAAAAACATTCAAGATACCAGGATTCAAAAAAGGGCCATGAAATTCCAGAACAAATAGTACTGTGAAGAAAGTGTGGACTCTACGTACCAAGCCGAGGTGCAGAATTGCAAAGAAACACCACAAAAAAAACCACCCTCTTCCTAGTAAATTTAGTAATAGTTCATTTCAGAAGGGATAAGGCTCTGCCTATACTATCCAGAAACCAGTGGAAGAGTTCTCTTAAATTATGTGGAGATCAACTTATTGTAGTTAACTGCAATAACACATACTTCAAGCAGCTTGTACATTAACAAGAGATAAACTAAAACAAATCAAGTGACTGAGCAGCTCACACAGTCCCTCAGTATAGCCCTGCCATGGGAACTAGACCTAGGGCTAGCATGAGGATCTGAGCAATTGTATTGCAGGCTATGGAAAGCCACTACAAACAGGGAGTTCTGGAAGTGGGGGCAGATTCTTGTCAACAACCCACCAGCTTTGTGTTACTGAGCCAGAATGGTGAAATCCCAGAGTTGTGCTGTTTCCTTGTCTGTCAGCTCATCTTGTGCTTGTGTTTCTCTGGTTTGTCAGAGCTGGGCTTGTTTTCAAACACAGGTCAGGTACAGAACCAATCTGTAGAAGGCAGAAGAATCTCCTGCAGTAGGGCACAGAAGTGAGCCCAGATAGACAGCATGACTAAGCTATTATGAATACATAAAACACACGGAAAACAGTTTGGGATGTGTGAACAATTTTGATAACATTGCTGAAAAATTCAGCGATGCCTCAGTTGGAAACCTGCATTGTCAGCTGTCTGACAACTCCCTCACAGAGCAGAGCAAGGAGCAGACAACGTCTAGACCCTTCTATTCCCAGTCTCACCACATTTGTCATTTTATGACACTGGTTATCATCTCAACGGTGAAAAAAACACCATGGCTGAAGAAACTTCTACTTCTTGTTAATTCAAGCAGTATCAGAGGCTGGCCCAATCTCTTGATGCCAGTAGCTGAGTTTTGTAATCTTCCTTACCAGCCACGGAAAGCCAGCAGCTTACTGCTTCCTAGCCTAAGTCTGGGACTGCACC
Source organism: Pedionomus torquatus (assembly GCA_013398155.1). Lineage (NCBI taxonomy): Eukaryota > Metazoa > Chordata > Aves > Charadriiformes > Pedionomidae > Pedionomus > Pedionomus torquatus. Next base: position 56,847 of record VZRU01000908.1, read on the forward strand.
AGCAGAGGAGGACACATCATTCCAACTCTTTTTCCTCCTGTAAGCAGATACAGCAACAGCTGCTCAAAAGACTGCCCTCCAAGGCAAATATAACATGTCGGTCACTGGGTTAGTAAACCTGCCTCAGAGGCACTCATGGGAAGCAGGATCCCTGATCTGGGGCTTCCAGAGCTGAAGTCTACAGAACTCAATGCACAGCTCCAGGTAGGTTACTGGAGCCCCTTATCACACTGATTAAAAAGAAAGCCAAAAAAGCCCTCACAAGAACCAAGCTTCATTTCTCCTCATTTGCCTCTTCAGGTTCTGTCTTAGGATCTTTTCTCTTTGCCCCACTACAAGTCTACCACAAAAGCATGCTGCTGGACAGGTTGTGACGTTCAGTAGTTGACCACCTGTAATACAAGTGCTTCTGTCAGCAGCAGGGCCAGCGTCTCCAGGTATCCTACTCCTAACACTGAGCTGTAGTTTTGGGGTTTTTTATAGTGTTTTAAGGCCTCCATCTATATGAAGAAACTCAGAGGAAGTTGGTCAATGAGTTTCAGAGCTCCCATGGCCGAGAAGAGGAAGGGGATCGATTGATTGAGAGATGACTCGGACAAGCACATATGGGTTAGGAAGTGGGCTGAAAACAAACATGTATGTGTTTCACAAGGCAGGCTAAAATGGTTAAACAAAAGCACGTAACCATTTTAGTTTGTTACAGCTGCACATCAAGAAATGCAGAAAACTCAGAAGCAATTAGCGAAGCTCTCAAAAACCTGTAATAATATCAGGAATTGTCGTGGTCACAGTCATCTGGGGCTCCTAAATAACTTTGTGAGAAACTTCAGAAGGATTAAGATGAAACTGTTTTGATAATTACATTTAGACACAACTTTACTAAATGTTCCAGAGAGATAAAGCTCTAAAGACAGCAAGTCACACATTGTTCAACTTATCTTTTTAATCCTTCACTCCAGGACAGAAACACTGACCAGAGTTTGAGTTCATACCATTCATATAATTCTTCATTCACCATTAGGTGAATGTTTTTGAAAGCAGTGAGGAATTCTAAGCTTTGTCCATGCCACCAGACAGCCTTGTTTTCAGAGAAAAGAGCATTAGCATATCTGTTGGATTTTCTTTTTTTGAGTTCACTTTCTAGCATGTTCCGCTGTCTCACAGGAAGGCATAAAATAGACATAAGTGGCAGAGCCTTCTGGCTTGTAGTTCACCAACTGTCCTCTAACCTATGGCTCAAGCCATATCAATATCAGATTGTGCACAAGCACTGAAGGAAACAATCCAAAAAGCCACACCAATACTTCAAATCAAGATGTTCTCAGTGCTGGTCCTTCTCCCCAAACACTCAGATATTCAAAAACTTAAAGCAAAAGCAAAGTCTTAGAAAGGGAGAAAAATAACTACAGTTGCCAGTATTTGCATGCTTAGAAACCACCACTTCTCAGAGGAAAAGGTTGGATTTCTCATCACTGATGAGGGTGACTGGTTGACACCTCATTAACAAACAGCCATTAATAAGTAAGGAGCAGTGTCTGAGCCCAGCCTTTGAGCCAGTGAGTGTCCCTATGAACCTGCCTAATGCACCAAGCTCCACAGCAGAGGTGGGTAAACATCTAAAGCGCAAGCTTGGCCACAACAGTGGTAGATCAAAGTACCAGACCATTACAGACACAGATGGAGAATGATCACGATGCACTGGTCAGTCACACAACTTTACAAGTCATGCATGATCATTTGACTTTTACTAGATCTGAGCAAGATAACAAGGAGCAAAAACGGAAATAAAGATCATGCCAGCACAGCCGCTGCCATGTCAACTTCACAGTCACTGCATGTAAACCAGGAAAAGAAAGCAAAATGCATTGTCATGACACAAGGCAACACAAAGCACAAAATGACAAAACACAACTCTAATAAGATCCTTGAAAGACAGCGAGTCCAAGTGCAGCACCTCCGCATGCACTATTTTAAAGCAAGCAATAAATTCAAAGCTCAGGAGAGGAAATCCCCTCCCCCCAAACTAAACAGTTTAAAATGCTGAACACAACATATTGACGGTGGAGTAGAAGAGGATGAACCTCATCACATCAGCTTGCCTTCAGTTTACTACAAGACAACAGCATTTTAACTTGCTGCCTCTGTGCCAAGAGGGAAACCCAACAATGCACAGGTCAAACTGCTTCATTTTATGAGGATACCACCTCATCCTACTTAAGTGACTTAAAGAGACCAATAGGAGACATTTCAAAAAACAATACATTACCAGTTAGGGGAGATGTTGATGTGAAAAGAAATTTGAACAAAGAAGCGTAATGAGTAACAGGCCAGCAAGTGTTCTATAACAAATCACCATTTTTACCACTAACTTACTGCTTAGGCTACCAAGTATTTCCCTTTATTCCTTAATTTTAAAAAATAAGCAAAAAGCTTGAGGGAAATGGACACCTGAGGGGCAGAGTATAAGAGATGTCCTGGTTTATAGGAGGGAACCAAAATGTTATAAGTAATGTGTTTCAGCCCAATTAGGAGGCTTACAGCAAAAGAAACATGCTGGGAGCCAAAGCCTCTGGTATTGAAAATACTGAAAATGTAGTAAGGAAGACCTCTTAGAAGTTGCACAGAAAACCATCACATCCCTTCTAAGAGAAAAAGGGAGCATTAAGAAAAATCTCACTGTTCTATTCTTATGTGCTTAAGAGAGCCACTGAGTGAACGCTAAATTACAAAGCCAGAGAGTAGGATACCAGAGGGGCTAACATGAAGTGTTGCAGTGGAACTCCATGTATAGGAGGCTAAAGATAATCAAAAAACAAAATTAAAGACTTCAAGGAAACAGATAACCCGACAGCAAAAAGATAAGGAACGTGTGAACCAGCTGAAATTGAAATATCAGCAATCCAAGAGTAAGCAAATAACCACAACTAAGCGAGCAATCAGCAATAGCAAGGACAAGAAAGTTGTGTATGATGCAAAATACCGTATTAAAATATCCTGGAGAAGCTTCCTCAGTAAGTGGGGTACCAGGAACTTTGAGAGAGTGTTTGGATGAAAAGGGGAGAGACAATGAGAAGTGATCACATAAATATAGTTGTGCTTCACACATCTGAAAAACAACACACCAGGAAAAACACACAATCTATTCATCCAGATGTATAAATTAGAACAAATAGCCAAGGCTTGGGCACAAAGCAATAACAGTAACATCCTAAAGGAAGGGACACAGGAAGGGTGCCAGCAGGACAAAGGACCTCTTTTGCTGAGTGGGCCTTGGCAGAGGAGAACAAAGATATATGCAAAAGCACTTGCAGAGGAACAGACCAGATTTAGATCAGAGCAAAGAACACATCAGCTCTTTGCATTTGGATACATGCAAAAAAAAAATACATTTAACAGCATCCTAAAATCTTAAAATGGTACGATAACTTTTGAGAATGCACAGTTCTCCAGGAATCCACAGTCAAATACAGGAGTCCAAGAAGAGAGAAGATGGCAGAGAACATTTCCAACAGCTCGTAGGTGATGAGAACGTCCACTTTTAAAAGATTTGCAGAGATTTGTATGGAAATAACAAAAAAAATTAATACTGAGAAGTAAACAGGGCAAGAGTCCCGGCACACAAACATATGTAGGTCTCCACATGACAATAGCTTCATAGCACTGATGGATGTACAGAAAATGATGAGTAAAATAGAAGTGAACTGAGGACCAGCATGAGAAAAAAACAAAACACCAAAACAAATAAATGCCTTCACTGCAAGGCAAGCAGCAGAAAAAAAATTAAAACCCGAGGCAAATCTAGTGCTAAGTGGGAAAAAAATCTTTGCTGATGTTGAAGAAAACAAATACTGACACAGATATAAAGGGAAAAAACACCAAACACATCAGCATTCAGAAAACAACACAGCATCTAGAAGGCTGAATAAATTTAGAAGAGAAAAGGCAGCTCTTATGTCCATGCTTTCCCACGGAACAAAGTTCCCCTGTGTGAGAAATAACGATAAACACAGGTTGAGCACCAAAATGAACTCTGGGTGGATACTGAGAGATTCAGAGCATGATTTTGCAATAACAAAACAGAAAATATAAACCATTAAACCTACAGTCATGCTCAGGATCTACATTAACACTCTACTCAGAAGGGACACAGAAGATAAGAAATAGCAATATTTAAAAAAAAAAAAACAAAGAGGAAAATGAAGGTATGCCAGATAGAAACTGCGATCAGCAGGAAAGAATCAAAGGGCTTTAAAAAAAATTAATGCTTGATATGGCCATAATACAAAACAACAAAAAGACCTGCTTTATAAGCACTGCACTAAGAGCAAAGCAGTACCATGGTGTCACCACACTACCGGGAAAAGTGTCACTGCCTCATCTATTGCCTAAGTACACAAAACAAAAGACCTAGATAAGTAATTGCATTTGGTAGCTCACTCCACACCCTCACTTTTCGCTGTAAGAGAAAACTTGCTCTGCGGAAGTATCTTTACATTGAGAGTAGCAAATAGTTTTCAGGATTCTGTCATTTTACATTAATATTAAAATATCCGAGGGCTCAACAAAATTCTTCTGAGTGTTTCTGGGCTCCCAGGAGGTCCCTGACAGGTTGTCATCCTGTCCCCTTCACGGTAAAATCCGACCCACCGAAGGGCTGTAGTGAAGCCCATGTTTTGCAAGTCATACGAGTGCCAGGCGGACCTCCCGGCTCCCGGAGCCGCCTGGAAGAGCCCGGAACGCCCCACCGCCCGGCGCGGCGTGCCCCCTCCGCCAAAGCCCCGTTCCCTCCGCCTTCTGCCGCCTTCCTTTGCCAGCTCCCAACTCAGCCCGGCTCTTATCGGCCCCGGGGCCTCTATGCGAAACATCGGGTGCCAGCAGCCTAGGCGGCCACAAGGCACCTGGGCGGGACCTTGGCCACTCGCCTGTTCTCGCCGGTTGCCCTCCCAGGGGGTACAGGTGACTCCCGGGGAAGGGACAAAGGGGCGCAGGATCTCCCAAAAGCTAGAGCAGCACCTAGGGTCGCGAGCCGCCGCCTCAGGCCAGCGGGGCTGCGCTCGCCCGGCCCACGCTCCCGCGGCCTCCCGGCCCTCGCCCCACCCGGTCCCCGTCCC
>VZRU01000909.1:0-19863 GCA_013398155.1 Pedionomus torquatus
CCAGAAAGGATTGATACATAGACGGCTCCAGAACTTTCTTGTCCAAGCCAGCATCGTGCTCATGCTTCTAATCATTATCAGTACTTAAGAAGTTATCAAGCCCGTGTGTCTCTAGTGAAGAAGCTCGTGTCTGTCATCCTCCCCCCTTAGCCCCCATTATACTGATTAACTTAACTGTTTTGAGTAAATCTGCCTGCCTGTGGCTACTTGCTGACCATAGGTTCTGTAGTACCTCCAAGCAAAATGCTAAACATATCTGGCATTCTTGCTACAGCAGGAGTGGGCGTGTTGAGAATTTGGGGGCGCTGGGCCAAAGCGCTGCAGTGTGTATCCAGGGCAATCTTTTATTTGGAAAAGAAAAAAAAAGAAGGAAAAAAATAGTCTTATTCTGTGTTAGGTTCAGTTTGGGAGCACAGCGCTGAGAGGTGAGATCCTTCTCGCTGTGGTTATGATGTCCCTTGGTTTCTTACTGGTGTGGATCGTTCTGCATGAATTTAGAAAAATTTGGGTGGTGGTGGGTGAAATTCAACGTAATTCTCTGGAAGCAAGGCCTGAGTTAAAACAAGAGGATGGCAGGAGGTTTTAGTTCACAGCTAGAAATGATAGGGATTGTAAGTGAGTTTGTGAGAGAACGTTATACAGGTGAATTTTGTTGCTTCTGTTTGGGCATCTGGTAGCAGCTGCTGTCAGGTCTGTTCTGAGATGGTGTTTCCTGTGTTATAATGGAAGTGGCTGTAACAATGTACACAATGTTTTACTGAAGAGTTGGCAATATTGCAGCAATATATTAATTTCTGTAGTTTCACATTGATTGGTATTGATATGAAGTGCAATATGAAGTGTCATTAAGATATGTGTGACACACTGGGAAAAGTTCCTTCCAGTTCAAAAGGAAATTAATTTATAGACTTTTTGATTTAATACAGACATAGCTCAGGCAGCTATGAGGTTATTTAAAACAAACAAAAATAATCAACCCCCCCATAACCGTTGCTAATAAAAATCTGCGTCTTAAAACCTTAGAAATGGAGAACTTGGGAAGAACCTAAATGAGTGTATTTTGGGCATAGTAATGTAGTTATTAATTAATCTGCAGCCTTATAGTTGTCATTTTGTTAAATAAAGGACTTTTTAAGTGATTGCCTTTTGAAAGAGCTTAGTAACCAAGCAACTTAAATTTATATTTTTTAATAAATTAGAGGAAATAAAAATATTGGATTTTTTAAAATTTATTTTATAAATAATTAACACATTGGGCTTGTGAGTATGTATTGTATTTCTTGGCTGTGTAATTATCTGTGGGCAGAAATCATTACTGAGAAACTTTGTAAAAGCTTTTTTTTTTCTTTTTTTTTTTATTTTAACAGCAGCAAATGCTGACCACAGTCCTACAGCAGGCAGTTCTTTAGATGCAGGTTTTGGTCTGAGATTGTCAGAAGGGATTTTCCAAATTAATGAAGACTATGCTTGTGTGTTGCAGGATAGAATAGGATTAAATATAGGTTTCAAAAGTTTATTCCCCTAAATGATGCTTAAGGAAAGCTTCATATGACTTAAGAACAACGCTGACTACATCTTTGCCTTAGGTCAGATGTCCATACTAAAAAGACGAGGAAAGTTATTGGTCCCTGCAGGAATCAAATGTATGGTACAGGAGTAACATCTCTGGCATATAGGTACTAAATTTCTTGTCATCTGACAGCCATCCTTGGAGTTTGCTCTTTAGGTAGTGGTTCTTGTGACCTTACTGTAGCTTTTGTATCTTTTATCTTCCTAATTTTTCTTCTGTGGAAAGCATATTTTTTTTCCTCTGTTGTTGCTAGAATAGCTAATCATTGTTAGGATCTCTTCCACCAGTGTTGTCAAGTTGGTTTAAAAAACAAATCTGCTTCAAACATCAACACACACCCACCCACCCCACCCCAAATATGGGAACTATAGGGATTAGGTAAGAGGTTTTAGCCTTATGGCACATTTTTATGACACAGTAGGAAGATGCATGTTTGTTTTTTGAAGATGATCAGAAAATTCAACTCGCTCTTTTCATCAGGTTATTGCACCATTAATAGATATTCCTATCAGAATTGAGAAAATACTGCATAGCACTAGAACTGCAATCTTAAGTTAAAAAAAGAAAAATTATCTAAATATCTTTCAGTGAGAATTGTGAGACCGCAGCTGCTGTATTTTCATCCGCTTTAGTTCCTTAGGAGATCAACCCTAGATGGTGAGTCAGCTAGACAGCAGAGATGATTAATAAAGGAATAAGCTAAATAAGGTTTTGGTTGGTTGTTGTGGTTTTTTTGTTTTGGTTTGGTTTGGTTTTTTTTTGTTTGTTTGTTTGGTTGTTTTTTTTTTCTATTAACCACTAGCTATTCTGAGCAAGAAACTTTCCATGTACTCATTGACCCTGTCTTAAAAACCAAAACCAAATAAAAAACCAACCCAAACTGCAACAGTTGTTGTATTTGAGTTGATGGAGATGGGACAGGTCTTACAGCTACTTCTGACAGTGGTTCCCTTTCATAGGCTTGCACAGGATATTCTAATGTGGGGGGCAAAAACAGGTGCTGTAATTTTATTTTTTTTTTTATTTTTTTTTTAAAGTTTAGTCTCCCCTATTCCACCCTAGCTGGGATGACAGGGGCTTTTAAAGTAGAGGAGATGCTCCCTTATTGTAGCTAAGCAGCTATTGCAGAAAAAATTTTGAATAGGTTGTCCTGGTGTGCAGAATCAGTATGAGTTCTCTTAATACGTGTTGCCCAAGTTAAAGGTTCTTCATTATCTGTTAGCTGACTTTGAAGCTAAAATTATAAGGACTTGTAACAGCATCATTAAAATTGATTGTGACTAAAACTGGAGAAAGACTTGAGCCTTTTATTCTGCCTTTTTTTTTTTTCTTTAGTGCACCCATTTCAGCCGTGCAGTCTGAGAGTCTGCCTGAACTTTAATGAACGCAATTTGGTCTCCTGCTGGACAAATTTTTCTACATAGATTTTTTTCTATATATGAAATTAATGTAAAAGAAATAGCATAAAGCAGCTCAGATGCAATTCAAAGACACCCTTCTAATGGCACAATAAATCTGCAGGGTGAGTGGGCACCCAGGCTAATGCGAAAGCTGCATGAAGGCAGTTGCCTAAGCAGGATGCTGAACGGCAGAGAGTGCCAGAGGAGCCAAGCTGGAATCACTGGGTACCTTCTCTCAGAATGCCATAAGCTCTGTGCCTTGCCTTAGGACGGTGGGTATCAAGGATGCTCTGAGGTGGAGCACCCCCTGTTGTGTGCAGCATAAACTGGAAAGTACTGGAGAACAGCCAGAGAAGTTGGGGAGAATTATTTGGTGATGATAGTACTCAAAAATTAATAACTGAAGTCTCTTACTGGGAGAGTTTGTACTTAAAGCACAGGTAACAATGACATTTTAGAAAGGAACTGACTTGCAAATTCAGATTTTTGCTTCAATTTTGTAGTGCGGTTTTAATAACCTGCCTTCATTCAGGCAGGGTTACAAGCTGTGCCTGAGTGTGGCTCCATTTTAATCTATCCTGGCTTAGCTAGTGCTTTGGGAAATTGTCTTAATGGTGGGGCAGTACATCTCTCGGGAAATGTGAACAAAGGGCTACCTTATTGGGGAAACTGTGCCTCTGTCTTGTGGAGCCCTGGAGCTGAGCTGATGATGTAATATTTTAACATCACCTTGTGAGAGGGTGTCTTGCATTTCTGTTTGTGTCCTTCTGCAGAGACTCATCTCCTTTTCCTGGGTTTGACCTGTTAATGTATGTACAGAACAGGAGGCAGAGAAAAAATAACCAAAGAGCCTGCACGGGCCCCAGAGGGGGAAGGATGACTTAAGCTAAGATGCTGCCTCCATATCCCATGGGTATGGTATGTGGTAGAGTGACTGGATCTCCTGCATTATTCATTGCCACTGGCTTCTGCTCTGACGTGGGTGTTTATCACATGAATAGTAGTGCTGTGGGCTGCTGCAGGAAAGGTGTGTGTGACCTGAATACTCATCACCCACAGGTCTTTCTCAAAGTGACAGATAAAACCTGGTCTCAAGTATGGTGTGTCTACTAAGAAGTCAAATCATTTGGAGATGTTTTTCGCTCAGACAGCTCATGAATGAGCATCTTTTATTGCTTCTAACCCTCCTGGTTGGCCTCTGTGACATGTATCAGCATGAACTTCCAGGCTTTTGATTCCTTCCTTAAAATTTGATGCCTGTGTGAAAATAAGTTTTATTCTTAACATATATTTGGAAAATTGTTCAGCTGGCTAAGCTGCACCCTGTTGTGCTGAGAGTATGATTTTTTGGGAAGAAATTCCAGGTTGCTTTGTTTTCAAATATTGATTCAAGTTTCTCTTTTTCCATTTTTAATTTCTTTTTTTACTTAATTTTTATTATTCTTAACTTAGCTGCTTGAACACATTGAAAGGGCACTTATTTTTCTGCTGAAGTGCTAACAGCAAATTGCAGTGTTGGTCTCTTGTGAGCTCCAAAGCTTGGGTCAGGAGGGATGAGCAAACGGAAGATGTGGCTTGGTTGCCATCCACTGGGGGGAAAACACGTTGCAGTGGTACTCCAGCCCTACTGGAAGAGTTGTTGCTGCTGAGCCCTATGTACCCCTCTGTGGATGATGCTGTGCTTTTAGCACAACAACCCAGAAACCCTCAGCCTCAGCCCAGATGTTTGCTCAGATGGGTTTGTAATAGCACCTACTTGTCTGGTTCTTGCTGTGAGTTCAGCAGCGGTCAGGGTGGCAGTGGTGCCGAAAGGAAGCTGGAGAGAAGGGCTTAGGGATGCCGGGGAGGACACAAGGCTTAGTTGTGCTGCTGGGGGGATGCTCTGAGCACTGCAGACCACTTGCCCTGGACTGTGAGAGCTGCATTAAGGATGTTTCTGTGCTCTCCTCCTCTTCCACTGGCTCTTGCATGTGTGTGCTGAGACTTAGCACCAGAACAGCATCTGTCTTGCTAGAATGGCTCCTTGCCCTGGCTGCCTGGGTCAGCCTTAGGAAGCTGATTACCTACCAGTAGAACAGCCCGCTTCCTCAGGCTATTAGGGGTATTTCCATAAGTTTTTACTAGTATGATATTAGGATTTATGGGTAACTGTAGAAGCAGAACGTAAATTGAAGGAAGTCTTTTTTGAGAGTGTACAATCTGACAGGACCACCTGCAGTGGGAGATGCCAGCCTCTCTGAGGCTGCAGATGGATTCTGCTCCAGTGTCAGCTCAGTGTTTTGCCACTTTCTGCTTCGGTGGCTCTGCAGCACAGCTCAGTGAGTGGTAAGACTTGAGAAAAGCAGTAAGTTGTGCAGCCAGAGGACTGAAGTAACACCTTGGTGTTTGGGAACGGTTACTGTTGGTTTGTGTAATGATTTGAGGGTGATGTTGGGGAAGATAAGTTAAAATAATAAGTTAAAACACAGATTTGGTCCAGAGTGGCATGAAAGGCAAGTTTTTTAGCTCTTCCCTTCCATCTTTCCCTGCATCCCTCCCTTCTCCACCTTGCCCTCTTCTGTACAAAACTTTAAAAGAAAAAAAAAGAACCCCCACATTCTAATATCCACTTCAGACACTTTTAATAAAAAGAATCACTTAAAATGAAGGGGTCAGAAAATACCAAGACTTTCCCTCCTCAGTCTCTTCCACAGTGACCCCACGGTCAGTGCCTGTTGTGGGGAGACAGAAGACTCACGCCCATGTTCCTTCTTGGCTTAGGATGACCTGAACCATTTTCTGCCCTTTCCAGGAAGGTGTCCAGAATGTGCTTTCTGACCTGGAAGGGATAGAGTGGGACCCTTGCTGCAAATCCTGGATAGCTGAATCTCTTTGGTTTCGTTGGACTTCTCAGATTTCATAATTGAAGATGCTATGTGCATTTCAGTGTTTTAGTCACTAATTTGAAAGAAATACTTCTTCCTGACTTTCAAAAAAAAAAAATAGCGCTTCAAAAATTTGGGAAGGTAGAGTGCCATTTAAATGATGCTGTTTTTCTTTTGGCTCTCTAGAGCAGTAAGTGAATTAATGTCTTAAGATGCTTCCTTCTGTGGTTTTGGCAAAAACTGCTGTCAAAGAAGGTAAGACACAGACAAAGAAAGGTAGATGCTAAGGATGTCAGGGAACTCTTGAGGCAGTGACGGCAGCCTCCTTCCTCACCCCATCTTTAATGAGTCTCTTACCCGTCCTTGTGTTACGAGAGTTTTGCACATCTGTCAATTTGAAGTGCAATTTTTTAATTCCTCTGGAAGGTTTCTTTATTTTGATTTTAAGAAAAATCATCATTTGTTGTTTTGGTTGGTTTTTTTTTGTTTTTCAAATTATTGCTGAAGTAAGGCCCCTAGAAACGTCAGAACGAAACTCAGCTCTTCCTTCTCTCCTCCTTTCAGAAGCCAACCCCAGCAGCCTGGGGTCTCAGGGCTGTTGTATGAAGCTCACTGGGAGACACTGATGAACTGGAGCTAGAAACTGGTAATGTACTGTCTAGAAGGAAAGAGAAAAATCTGTGCCTAGAATAGATGACCATGCTGTACTCATTAATTATTGATGTTACACCGGACCTCTTTCTTCTATTTCTAAATTGGAGGAGGAGGTGGAAATTTTAAGGGAGGGATAGGTGTGCTCCTATGATTCCTGTTTCAAAGCCAGTTAAATTCAGAGTCCCCAGTCTGATAACATAAATGCCGGTGGCTTGCACCTGTACGTACCTACTGCAGTATGAAAACTGTCACCCATTCCATACTGCTATCAGTTCACTGTACATACCCTCAGCCTCACGTGTAAGTTTGTAACTGTGATTCTATTCTAAAAGCACAGGAATTGGGAAATCTATAGTTATTTTTCCCAGAGCAACTGGACCACTGCCAACTGGCATGTTACTGGTTTTTATACCCTTGTATGCTGTCCAAGACAGGCAGGTGTGCAGGCCATTAGCAACATATAGCCATTACTATAAAGAATACAGAAGGACTCCTCTAGCGCAATGTAATCCTTAAAACTGGTATTCCCTGATGCGAATAGGTGGGTTTATTTTCCCACAGAACAAGCTTGGTAGGTGAAGTGGAAGACTTTCTATTGTTTGCCATGGAGAGACAAGCCCAGTCTGGCTGCCCAGTGGGGAAGGGGGAAGACTTGGTGAAACTCTGTATTTATTTATTTATTTATTTATTTTGTGTCAGTTTTCAGATGAAGTGGGTTTGAATCAAAGTGGCTCAATTTAGGTCAACGAAGCATCTGAGAGCCTTGCTGGTGCGGGTGTTTTATGCAATTTCATTGGTGAGGAGCGTGCCACTTGTATAACACGTGCTTCAGGAAAAGAGAGTTACTGAAGTATAAAGCCTGTTTTGGTACTAAATAACTCCAGTTTAAGTTTGACGATCGGAAACCTACCGCTTTTGTACTTAGCCTAAATTTAAAGTTCCTTACCAAAAGCAAGGAGGTTGGAAAGGAGAGCAGTCAAAGCTGCTGACCTTAGCTTTTGGCAGGGAGCCACCAGGCAGAAGCGCAGTCTGCAGTGGAGCAGGAGGAAAGGAGGCTGCAGTGATGCCTACTGTGGTAAATTCCTGCTGTAGCTCAAGAAAGTAGCTTTGGTCTGACTTCAGACATCGCAAATGCAGTGGGAGTCTCTATCAGGTAGGTGTCTTTCTGTTTTAAGTTTTGGACTACCGTCTTAACAGGAGCAAAAGCTTCCAGACTTCTCCCTTGCTGGTTGGTGTTTTCTATTCAGTTTTATTATTTCTAACTGAAATTCTGTGATTTGTCCAAGAGCATGTTGCAAGAGCATGTCCAAGAAATGATGCAACCTGTGAGATCCCTCTGGAGGTCCCTTCTGGCCTGGATGGTTCTATGATTTCTGAGGCTAGCTGAGGACTGAATTTCAGAGCTGTGTCCCATGGAAATCCAAGCACCCGGGAATATGGAAACACGTTTTAAGCACACGTAGCTGTTACCATCTTTGCAAAAGAAGGAAAGGGGGGCTATTTAACTTCTTAAACGTGCACCTAGTATTATCTCAACTAGCCAGTTGTTTATTTCATTAATTGTAACAGTATGTTCCTACTTTGTCATCTGTGGGCGTTAAACATTTGTAATTCATTTTCTAAGAAGGATATCAGTGCCTGCATGTTATCTGCCTTCTAATGTACTGTTTCTAATAAATTCCTAAATGAGTTATTCTGGCTTGGATAGGTCTGGGAGACTGAACTTGCTGCACTGTTGGCTGGCTGAGCTTTTCTTTCGAAATATTAAGAATTATAAACAGAAAAAAAATAAATTCCTCTTTTCACCTCTGGGTTGTTGTTTTCAAGTCTGACAACTTTCAAAGCAGGCAGCATGGTAAAAATGTGGGTGGAGAGGTGGAGGCGTTCAGTGGAGAAGGGAAGAACACTCAGGGTGGAGGATAGATTCTCATCTGGGAAATATGAAATGTTGGGTATGTGGTAGCGCAGCTTCAGGAATTTGTCATCGGTATTAATATCCCTTTGGATCTGAGGTCGGATGTCTCGTGTTGAAACTTTGTTTTGCAGTTTCTTGTCTGCTGTTTTGTTGGAGGGCTTGCTGATTCCTAACTTCAGGAGCTGGATTTTGTATTTCAGGCTTTCCTCTGATCTCAGAACCAGCAGCTGACCCTGTCTCAGTTCAGATTGAAAAATTGGCTTGTTCCAGACATAAAATGCTTTTTGTGCTGTTGCCTACTTTTTTTATTGAATTAACCGCTGTTGCTGTTACAATAGGCTCAGTCTACAGCAAATTAGGTTTTATATATAGGATGAAGAGGGTTAATTGCAAAAATGCCCATGCCAGCAGAGATGGATGCATCTGTTTATCTCAGGAAGAAACCCCTTTAAATCATTTAGGGAAAAGCTAGTATATATGCCCAATTTGTGGAGAAGACTGGGGTCTCAACACTTACCCCAGAAAGTCTTGTTTATAAACCCTGTGAATTTCAAGCAGAAGGAAATCACCTGTTTCTTGGCTTTACTGGTTCTCTTGAATACTAAAATCTTATCATCTGATACAAAAGTCCGCAAATGTACTTGCTAAATTGGAGTAGAATATTAATTTAATAGACATTGTTCTGTTTTCTTCCTGAATCCTTTAAGAGTGTTTCAAAAGTAGAATTTCATTATAAAAATAAAACCTATTTTATTTTCTTGATTTCTTAGAAAAGCTTTAGATGATAAAATTATTTTTCATCTGGTTTATAAAAAGGTCCCTTTTCAAGTTGCCAAAAGACAGATATGTTTTTTAATGAGAACATTTTTATCTCTCTTAAATGATCTTTTCTGTCTCAGTACTTTCTAGGTTTTATAGTTCTTGGATTTTTGTTAGAACAAGGACAGGAAAAAATAAATCTCCCTTTAAAACGGAATATAAGTTGGCTTGATTTAGCCTGGCTTTTGCTTTAACAAAGAAAAAATTTAAGTTCTACAGCAGATGAGATTTGTATCTTCAGTCCTGCATATTTATTTTCTCCAGATGGGAGAACAAGTACGAAGTTGAATAATACCTTGGATCCTAGCACATGGTTTGACTGACAGATCTGCTGCCATTGACTGAGAGTATCTTCTGATGGGGAGAACCTCACTTCTGTCACTATATGGCAATAATCACAATATATATATATTTCACTACTAAAAGGGTAGCATTAATGTAATCATTTACCAGGGGGCAGAATGGCTGGGGGATTGACTGTGATACAGCATAAAGACCTTGCAAAAATAAATTGTGTACTTGATGTCTCCTGAGCACAAGTGCAATTGAAAAGGTGATTTTATTTTTTTTAACTTTTTCTAGATTAAGTTAGGAATACGCTGTTTAGTGAGGACATTTTGCTGCTTTTTTCAGACTTGAGGGTAATGTCTACCATCTAAATTAATTTTCTTTGTGCAATTTAGGGTTTGTGTATGGGGAAAACGGCAGGTCTGTAAATGCAGGTCAGGGAGAGAGAATTTGAAGCCTCAGCTTTGCAGCGTCTCTGATGTGCCTGAGCTGTCATGGTCCCACAGCAGCTTGTGATGCCTGCCCAGCTTGGGAAGTTCCCAGCACTGTAACATATGTGTCCTCTGTTCCTCTTCTACTTCTGCAAGTGTGCTGTCATGAATGCAGCTGTTTTTTTAAGGATTTAACTTGAAGGTGGCTGTTTGGGTTGCACCATCATTTGTACTGCTTCTCTGATGCCCAGGGCTCCCACTGCCACACAGGGCAGCCCTGTGCCTTTCTTCTGGTAACCCACACCTTTGTGAACTCAGTAGTTTCAATTAATCCCTCCTTAACTCTTCTTTAATATGTGACTCGGTTTTGTTTTGCAGCTTTCCTGATTACTGCAGCGACCTGAGGGGGTGCTGGTGCCCAGTACTCCAGGACCAGGTGCTCTGATACGGACTTTCCACCAACGCGCTGGGAGAAGTGAGTAACCTGCTCTGTGTCTGGGGATCCTCTGGGGTGGGGGGCACTTTCTGCACTTTTCTTGTCCCATGTCTCAAACACTGAAGTCTCAGATCTGTCCCAGCACAGAAACCAGAGGTACTTGTATTTCTATGCAGTATTTATGTTGTTTATCATGATGCTTGGTCATGAAGATGCTTCAGCTGTTCTAATACTCCAGCAAGAGCAGTAAGTACATGGTTTATCTGTCTTTGCAGATTAGCTGTATTTGTGTGACAGAACACTACAACTTACTCTACCACCTTGTGTGAGGAAAGGCGGTGTGCAACAGAGGTGCCTTGTAGTAGTGCTGTGGGGTCACTAATCCTGTCTGTTGATGCGGAAAGCTGTGTTGGATTTCAGTGTACCGTGCAGCAGAAGCACAGTCTCCTGTGATGTGTTCTGTGTCAGTCTTGAAGTCGGAAGGAGATTCACAGCAGCAGCTGCTTTGTGGCACGAGCTGAGGCCATCAGCGTGGAGGGGTTATCTGGTGGCACGTTCCCCAGTAGCCTCTGGCACTATGGCTTTTCCTGCCTTCTCACGCGACCTGACAGGCTGGGGACATACTTCGCAGTGCCTGGTAAGCCACAGGGCTTCTCATCTTCAGAAATAAGATATGTGAGAGGTCTGGTATTGTCTGCCCAAGCACAAAGAAAGGGCTGTTAGCTGGAAGACTTGGACTAAGCAAATCTGTAGGTTTGCCTGCACCGTACAAGAAGTTGTGCTGGCAGAGCATCACAGAAAAACTCTACCACTTGCTGCCAGGATTCCTGTTGCACCTTTCTGAAACACAGCAGCACCCGCCTGGGCTTTTGCTGATGTGTCCAGTACAAGGGTGTTACTTTGTGCAGTCCTAACTGCTGGAGGTGAGCTGGCAGAGCTTCCACATGCCTCAAGTTCTTGCTTTTCTTGTGGGGTGCACAACTGCAAACTCTTACCCTATGTTTTTCCTCTTTAGCTGTTTAGCTCAAATGTAGAGAGGAGATAAATGATAGTACCTAGCTGATACGTGGATTTAGGAAATGATGTATCATGCTGCATGTTACTTATCCAAAATAATTCCTTATTTATGAAGGACTTTTCATCCTGAAGAATTTCAGAGATTTCATGGGTTTGGGTTTTCTTTTTTTCCCCTTAGATAAAGCTATACTCTGGTAAGGCAAGATATTTCTTATTAAAGCAGCCTTTGCAGAAAGAGAATGATAGGACTGCAGCTGGAGCTAGTCTCATGTTAGTGTACAGCTGCATGAGATACAAGTTTTAAACAGTGCAGTTTGATGGCTCTTGAGGGCTTGTGTAAAAGTTCAGGGTTAGTCTTGGTCTTCGTGCTGTGGTAGTGGTTTTTTTGTTTGTTTTTTCTTTTTTTTTTGTAGCCTTAGTGGCCTGCAATACAGAGGAGGCCAGGCTAATGATCTTACTCTTCTTTCCAAGTTGTTTTCCTTTAGTCTCTATACCTATTCAACAGTGCTTCAATTTTGATATGGGTACTGAGCGGTACCCTTCTAAAACATAAGAGTTGCTATGCAGGTTATTAATTTGCATCATATGCAGCTATCGCTGCTTTTCAGAGTATTTTAGCAAGCCTTGCAGAAATGGATGGGTGTCATGCTCACAGTGGAGCTGGCCCACCACGTCTTTGAGATCACAGATACTAACGCTTTTCTGGACTTCATTGGATGAACACTTACATGTTTAACATGTTTATGGAATGCATTTTAAAAATGGAAGTCTGTCCCAAGAACAAATTCTGTTGGATGCAGCAATAGCTTAGATTGCCCTTCAGGTCGCATCAGCATCTTCCTCCATGCCCCAGTGTGATGTCTGCTGCTAATAACAAGAGAGTTCAGTTTTCACAGCTGTATTACTTGTTGCTTGGCAAACTTGGTTGCAGAACCTCCATGGTAGCTCCCCAGTAGTGTGCTGCAAGCCTTCTGCTGTGGCTCAGCAGCAACTATCAGAAAGTTCCCACTCTGTCGTTGTTACTTGGGGTTGGAGAGAATAGCTGCTTGTTTGCAAAAGATGTTATTCACAAGATGTGGCTAATTCTTTGGTGCCTGATTTGGTTAATGATAGCAATAGATTGTGAAGGAATCCCTAGGGGAGCTTCTCAGATTGCAGCAGGTGAATGGAATAGCCTGTGCTTCTGCTCTCAGTGTTGTCATTCTTCATCATCACCTTTTGCCACTAGTAATGGCAGCAAAAGATGTAGTACTGGATAGTGTAGGACACAATCCAGCCTTTTTCACTGCCTTAGTATATCATACTTTCAAAAAGAAATAAATTTCTTGCTGTATTGATAGCAGTTGTCCTTACAAAGCAAGGACACAGCTTTCGCCTTGGGCAAGGGCGTTGTGGAGAGAAGAGACCCGAAAAGAAATAATTGAGTCTCAGCTGGTTGGTTGTCTTGAGCTGGTAGTTTATTGTCCCCAGACTCATCCCATTTATCAAAAAATGGGAAGTGGTACCATGAGGTAGAAATTAACAGTATTTTAGAAAATGTTAAATAAAACTACCTTTTAAAATTGAATATTGCAGTATTTAACATGATTATTCATGCTTCAGTTAGGATTAGGAAGTATCAGTGACAACATGAAACTCTACTCAGATTATTCTGGCAGATATTTAGATACTTAAAAACCTGATTTTTCCTGAGAATAAGTTCCTCCATCAAGAAAGGTGGAAATGCTATGTGGTAAATGCAGATAATGAACCGTGTCTTGGCTTGTTACTCAGTTAATAAATTTTTCTTCTTGGGTGCTAAGAATTGTTTCCACTGCTGTGCCATGGAAAAAAACCTGACACATGATCTTAGGAATGCTTTATGCTGTATTTCAGCAGTTGTCAATACAGTGTGGATTGTGAATGGGGAGGGAAGGAGGTACCTGGGGATATGCTTTTACTATTCTAAATGCATGTCATCATTAGCTTTGAGGAAAGAATTAAAGACCCCCAACGAGAGCCAGCCTTGTAACTACTCTTCTGTTGTTCATGTAAGCGATTTCAGTGACTGACATTAGTATAAATCTGGGTTCAGATGTCGTGTGGATCATGTCCGTACATCATTCAACATCCAGAAAGGCTCACCAAAGTTTCATCTCAATATGCTAGTCGTGAATTTCAAATACTGTTTTTAGTTAAATAAAACTGCAAATCCTACATTATATGATTTGGCTATCTCTTGTGGCCACTACTTTTGAGCCAAGGCAAGGCTAAACAAGTACTTTGACAAACTGAAATCTAATTTTCAGTGTATAATTTCCACTACTTTGTTAACTCTTTCAGTACAACAGTGATACATGAAGCATGAGGTTTTGTTATAGAGCTGTAGAGGTAGTTTGTGTAGCTAGCTTCTAGAAAGGTGTAAAAAAACCACCAAGCTTTTTATTTCATTATTCCTTAACTGTTCTTAAAGTATTTTTCCCCATGATGCTACAGAAATTACTCTTTCCAACATTCCTTTAATTACTAAAATGCTGAGGGGTTTAGTTATGTGGATAAACAACGGTTTAGTCAATAGAGATGTTGTATGAGTGTTTTCTGTATCAAATGGCTCTGCTCTAAAACTTGCCAAAATGGGACCCAAAAGAGATGCTTTATTTTTGCATACTCTGTTTGGATACTACAGCACTGTTGTCCATAGGAGTTCCTGAAGCTTATTTTCCCTTCATATCTCTGTGCGTTAAAAAACAAAATAAAAGAACTTCAGAGGGCTCAATTGTTTTCTTGTAAAAAATGTAAATGAGTTGCTTCCTACAAATAGGACTCTTGTCCTTCCTCCAGTTCAGCAGCAAAAGAAATGTGCTGTTTTATGTTGCTAAAGCAATAGCTCTTGTCCGGTTTGTGGCAAATTAACCCACTCAGACATGTGCTTGGTAACTGCACCTAGAAAAAGGGACTTTTTAAGGAAAGAAAAAAGAAACAGTAGAAATTAAAATCCTGATTCATGCCTCAGAAATAGTTCATCTGCTTTCACTCATTCCTGGTTTTGGCTGCTCCAGAGAATTAAGAAGGCCAAGAAATTGTGCAGGAAGCAAAGTGAAAAATCTGTTCAGAAAGTTTCTTCCAAATCCTATTAGATGAAAGACACGTTATCCTTTGAAACTTGATACCTCAAATCTTACATGGATTTCTTTTGGTTGTTTTGTTTTGTTTATTTTTTTTAAAACCTTTATCCTCTGGATATTCTTGTTATTCACTAACAATACAGTTTATAACCCTGTTGGATTTTTGTCCAGAGGTAGTTGTTAGATTCTTGTTAACCTCTCAGGGAATTCTACAAAACAAAAATTGTCAATGTTTTTTTTTTTTTAAATTATATTAAAAAAAAAAAAATCGCATCAAGAAAAGTATCCCCTGTTCAGATGCTTACCCTCATCATATTACACAGTTCATTACGTCTGAGATGATTTTGTTAGATGATTTTATACCCTTTTGTAAGGCCATTCTTGGCCACCTTTCTCTGATACGAGGTACGTTCTAACTTCCAGCCTAAATTTAGCAATGAGTGCTTTACATGCACTCATTTCTTGTGCCAGCATTGCGCTTTAAACTTTCTGTAGCTTCTCTCACCCTTTGTTTTCCTGTAAGCCAAACCCTTAATATCCTTGTACAAGAGAGAAATCTGGTACCTTGATTATCTTCCAATTTCCTGTGTTTTCCATTAATCCCTGATGTGTGAGGGACCAGATGCTACTGGGCAGTTTCAGATGAGGTCTGGGCATTACCCCGCGTGATGGTGTCAGTGTTTTCCCAACTCTTTCCCAGCAGGATGGGCTGTAACCAGAGAATGTATTTGCCTTTCCTGGAAAGTTTTTTTGCTTTCCCCAGAAGATCAGAGTGTCCTGCTGGAGTAGTTGGACCTCTTTCTCCTATCACTTCCAAAAATCATGGCCTGACACCAACAGCAAAATTTTTCTTACGGATTTCTCTAATGAATGAGCTTGTGCTCTGTGTTACTTCATTACATTTCTGTTTCACTCCTCCTCTACCTCCAGTTTTCCTTCGGCAATTCCTTCTTTCTCCTTGCAGCACAGTGTCCAAATCTCGTGTCACCAGAAGACTTCACCATCACCTTTTGTGACAGGGTTATTAATGATAACATTAATTGTAATTCATTTTATCATCCAATATTTTCTATGCTTCTGGTTAATTTGTATTTTCCTTTCTCCTTTTGCTGTATCAAAAGGAAAAGTTCCCAGTTTGCTTCCACTGAGACACTTATTTGGACCTTTCTTTGTGTTCCCTCTTGTTAGCTCCTCTGAGGTAAACATTTTGTCTGTCCCTCAGTGCATCAAAGCCTGTCTATAGTAACTTTGATACTTGTCCATTCTCTTAGTCTTCCTGGTTTTATGTTCTCTGAAAAATGCTTGAAGGTGCTTGGACTTGTTTGGGCTGCTGAACTTTGTGTACTGTGTCTGAGATCAAAATCAAGCAGGGAGGAAGCCTGTGTTTAGTGTAGCTGTAGCAATTGAAGGTTGCAAGACACTAATTGTTGTGTTGAAGTAACAATTCGCTTCAGCATCCTTCCTCTGCTGTGAACTGTAAATTGGATTTTTAGCTGGTTGTCCAACGGTCAGAAAGCAATTACACAAATACAAATATAGGAAAAGATTCATATATTTATGTATAAACACATGCTCATTTGTATATTAATTAGATATTTATATAATTTTTATTATATAAAAAAAAGAGAGGGTAAACTTTGTTAGAAGAATCTCTACCTTCAAGTTTCAAAATGCAACCCACGCTACATTTGTTACTGCATTTGCTGCCACCAGGTCCCCAGGGCCCAGCAGCAGCAGCTGGTGCTGTGACTGTTGCATTGGCAGACCGGGGTTAGAAAGCACTTGGGTTAAATAAAAATAGGAAATGCCAATGGCAAGAAGAATGAGTGATAAGACATGAACAGAATTGTTGTGATTTTGTTTTGGTATTTTGCTTTCAAGTTAGAAAGAGTGGAGGCTGCTTGGGACAGTGATAAGGGAAGTCACAGAAGGTATCTGCTGGTGGTGGAACAGTTCTTCCAGGAGGAACTGTTTAAAGAAATATCAGTGCAGAATTATTTTTTTTTTTATTGCTTTACAATTCTCTTTTTCTGTCCTCATGCCCTGGAAACCAGCTGAACTCAACTTTATTTTATGCTGAGCTTGTCTTTTGCGGGCTTTCTGGTAACCATGGGAGTTAGAAACAGCCTTGGCTTGAAATCCTGGTCTCCTGGCAGTAGGTGCGTTCTGCTCTGCCTGCTGCTCCCATGGAAAGGTAAAACACAGGGAGTTTGGAGTAGATCATTTGAATGCAAATGGGCAAGATGGATAAAATGGACATTTTTGTCTTGAGTAATAAAATTAGGTCATTCTCTTTATTACATTTCAATATTTCATGGAGGATACCATCAAGGTAAGGAAGGTGGTGGGTTTGTTTTTTTTTTTTTCTCTGAACAATTGTCAGGCATTTTTGGTTTAGCAGATAAAACAGTTTGGAGAGAACAGCTGTAGCTCATGCTGTTTGTTAATTGAGAGCTGACAAACATGGAAATTATGACCTTTTTTTAGAGTTTCTGGTTTTGCTTTATCTCGGCATTAAGGTTTTTGCATCCATTCTTGAAAGGACAACAGCAACACTGTGCTCATTCCTACAAGATAATGGGTGGGGAAAAATGTGGTCAGTAGTGATGAAATGCTCTAACAGGAAACACAGCGGTGCATGAAAAAGCTTCCCACAGAAAGCAAAAGCACAGGGACATCTCTAACATCAGAAGAAACAAGCACCTTCTAATTCTGAATTACTGCTGTTTCCTGGCAGTCAGCTTTGAAAAATGCTTTTTCACTGATCTCAATGTAAATACAATTCAGAACGCATTGTTGCAACCCTAAGTATTGCCCTCTTGTTTTTGGCTTTACGGGAAGATCTGCCTTACCTGGCAATGATTGCTTTGACCGTGCAGTGCCTCTGCGCTGCTCCAGCACAGTTCCGTGGCTTGCCAGGCTTCCTTCTGGCGTGCAGCCTGACCTCACTGCAGCCCCGGAGGCTCAAATCATGGCCATAGTGGTCTTGTCAGCCTTAAATTTAAATGTTTTGTTTTCTTTTCTATTTTTTTTTTCTTTTGCATGTACAACTTTACTTCTAACTGAACAATTACACCCCCCACTCCTGAAGAACAAGTAAAATTGAGGTTGTTAGCTGATATCGATCCTGATAGCTGCCCTGGAGTGAATGAAGCTATCTTGATTTATAACCGTCAATATTATGCAGGGGATTAGGGTCAGGGGACCATGAATGACTTGAATTCAGCTTGTTCTACGGGATCTGGCTGCAGAAGTACTGAGATGCTAAATTTCAGAAAACGGTTTTGATGAGTTGGGGGACTCTAAGACAAAGCCTCAGATATGAATTAGGGGTGCTGTAGGAATTTTGTCCAAGTGGCTAACACTGATGATATCCCCCAGAACAGAGTGGGAAATCAGAACATCCATCCCCACATAGTGTATGGGAACCTCAACTAAGCGGGCAGGTGAGACAGTACCTGGAAAAGATGACCAAGAAGAAGACAAATCATTATTTGAAGAACTTCTCAGAAATGGAGAAGAGGGGAGAGCATTCAAATAGGAACTTGCTAGGGGGGAAGTTAGAAGCACAAAGGCAGCCAAAAAATATTGAGGACAGTAAATTGCAATCAAGAATGATTACAAGAAACCAGGATTTGAGTAGTGTGAATTTGTTGGAAGAAGAAATGGTGGAGGTGCCAGGGTTTTTGAGCAGGACAGGACTTTGCCAGTCTCTAATCATGTCTGGTATCTGGATCCCACCACATGCCAGTCAGGTCCAAGTATGGTAAACCCGTGGTGAGTGCACTGCAGGCACGGAATCCCCTTGACCATGGGGCTGCAGTTGTCTTTTTGGCTCCTGGAAAGCTTTTATCCTGGGCCAGCAAGCAGGGATGATGGGGAGCGAGCCCTTTCGTAAGCAGATTAGCTTCCTGCCTCTTGGCAAAGGCAGGTGGTAGGATAAGTGGTACCTCCTGGGTGTGAGCACTACCAGAGAAAACTGGAAAGTGGGATGGGTCTCTTGGGCAACAGAAGACTTAAAAAAAAAAAAACAACACAAAAAACACCCCAAAAAAAACCAAAACAAAACAAAAAACCCCACAACCCCCCAAAACCACCTAAATTGACAATAAACTTTTTAAAAAATGGTGGTAGTTTTTAGATAGAATAACGGATATGAATCATTAATGAGCTCAAGAAAAGGTCACACTTGCTATTAGAAGGTATTTGGCTATTGGACAACATCGTGCTCTCTCCAGTAGACAGTTTGGTGTGAGAGGTCTGCATCCAATAGCTGTTCCCAGCACAGAAAATAAATGTGCAGTCTCTGCATGTGCCTCCAGAAATTGGCAGCACAATTTCTTAATGGCTCAGCTGTGTGCTTTCCTTGCTTGTTTAAATTGTGTTTCGCTAATACTGTCCTGCAGGTGATGCTCCGAGTGGGTGCTCTGAATGCAGGCACAGTGAGCAGCAGTTGACTATGGAAAGTATATTTGCATTGTATGTGCAAATATGTACATATGTATATGAAACTTAGGTGTATCACAATCATAGAAACATATTTTCTTACCTTAAAATGAGCCATCCCCCAGCCTTACAGGCAGACTTTTAAAAATTGATTTGTATATATTTTAAATTTCTTTTTTAAATTGGCCGCTTTCAGTGCCTGAACCCTTTGCTATAGTGGGTATATTTTGTACGGGACCTGTGGCCCCTGTGTGTTTTTAATACAATGCAAGGCATTCCTTTTACCAGTTCCCCAGCACGGCTATTTCCTGGTATTCAAAGCAAGACTTCAAGGGTGGGATTGTGTTGCTTGTCAGAATATCACCCATAGAATACTGGAATGTAATTTCTTGACTAGATGTCCCTTGAGAAACTAAATGCAATAACCTTTTTTCTCTCCCTGCTGTGTGTAGCTGTTCCTCACGAGCGATGAATGATGTAGTCAGTCATGCTTCGATGACTTTTGTAGATAATTTGCAGTCATCTCTTTTTTTTTTTTTCTCATATCCTTTTTTCTTGGGCATGTGAGGGTAAGTCTGCTGGCAAGAGATTATAGCAGCCAGTAAGAATGTACTTACAACTGTGTTTGAACACACACATATTGATAGCAAATGCTGCTTGTGGAGAGCCAGGGGAGGTCAAGGAGTCAGCTGGCCATTTAATACCCTCATGAGCCGCAGCATGTGGGAACAAATAAATTTGTTTATTTATTATAAAAAAGGGTTTAATGTCAATTAAAATTATGGAGGCTGGATGAAGAATTGTTTGTCCTCAAACAAAAGATAATGGAATTAGTTCAAGCAAACATAACCCTATGTGTCTGCTATATGGACACAGCTCTTAATCTGACTCTCTCATTTAAAAAAAAAAAAAAAAAAGG